>JADLZN010011806.1:0-154539 GCA_018155175.1 Sinocyclocheilus anophthalmus
CTTCGGCCTTGTCCTTTCCTTTCTTCAAGTTACTCTGACGCAAACTGTTTCTTTCTCATCAACCAACTTCAGCAAGTTCTTGGGCCTTAAGATTGCATCAGGACTCTTTTTCAGACAGACAAGACGTGCAAGTATCATACTTAGTCTTTTTAATTGATACATTAGGTATCATTTGTGCCTTTTTACAAAGTTGTGTTTGAACTCAGAATCTGACGTATTCCTGAAGGCTTTGATCTGTTGAATATTCATGCAAAGTGTTCCATAAAATCCATGCTTTATGCCTCTTTCTATGCTGAGTTAAACTTTAACCCTTTCCTATACCAACCGTATGCGTGTGTGTGTGTGTGTTTATGTAGTATGATAGACTAGTTTAAGTGTTTATGTAGTACGTTAGACTAGTTTAAATGTTTATGTAGTTAATAAAACCTTACTTATCACACTTGACGTGTTCATTGTTTACTCATAACCTGAGTCAATAATCATTTGGCAGATTTACGTTTCCAACATATTATTGTACAGTAAGACAGTTATTTCCCTTAACCAGGAAATTACGTTCTTAGAATTGACAAGACAGTTGACCCTGAGTGGTCAGTTAAATATCTACAGTGGATCTAAAATAGTAATAGTTAATTATAACTAGTTATGGTTAATTATTCATATTTCCCCATGAGCTGATCCGCTACACCTGTTTATTGTGAATGTATTTTGAATAACTATTGAATAGTTTAAGAATTGCTATTCATGTTTAGTATGTGTGTGTTTGAGAATTCATGCTTGAAACGTTTCTTCAAATCAATACTTGGTCAAATGTATCATATCCTCGTTATAGAAATCATGTCCAAATGTCGCCTTTTCTACTCTAACCCAGCGGAGGAAAAACGCAGGATCGGTGAAGATGATAGTTTTAACATTATTTATTAATGGGGAGATGAATATACACCCCCCCGAGCAACACTACATCTACTTGGTCAAACACCATTTGGAGGGGGTGTGTTAAAACATCCTGTTTTAAAACAAAACACACATCAATCACGCCTCTTTTCCGCCTTGGTTTCTCTTGGTTCTCTTCTTCACCCTCCCTCCCCTTTTTGCTCGTACTCTCCTCTTTTTAGGCAAGCTTTGAGCTATGTTTTTTAGTCATGCTTCTTTAGTTTGCGCGTGGTCTGGCTTACACGCCAGCTCCTCCAAAACCATGAGGAGAAACGCCACCTGGTCTCGTCAAACTTTACATCTATTTCTATTTCTTTAGTTTGTTTTATTTTCCGTTGAGAGTTTTGTGTTCTGAGTTAAGCCTAACGTCGCATCTCCCAGAAGAGTGCTGTCTAAAACTTCAACTGCAGACCACAGCTCCGCGTCGCCAGCCAACGCCCAATCACTGGCTTCCCAAGACTGAACCTCCAGCCAATCAGCAACCTCGGGAAACCCCTTTCAGCAACCAGACAAGAAAGGGAACCCCGCAACACAGAAACGCAAGTACTCCAGATTCTAACTGAACTGGTGCAGTTAATCTAAATTTTAACCTCATTGAGGAACTCAGTGCGAGGGTTAATTAAGTGATTGATGGTTGTTCAGATCTATACAATTGCACATATTGCTGTAAACTTGGGATTTCACATTTTCATTCTCTTTAATTATTTCCTCTCTCTCTCTCTTTCTGAAAACTTGTGTGAATGCGTGTGTTCATGTGTTAGATTAGTTTATGTCTTAGATTTATCCAATAAAGCCTTATTTATATGGAAAAGAGAAGTATCTTGTGTTTTGTGCTCACAAGTTAATGTCTTAAACTGCCGATCTTGTTATCGTGCTAATTAATAGTGTTTTCACTATAATTTGGATATAAATATCCATTGCAGAACTGATGTCATAAACTGCTCGTTCCTGAATCGCGGCCGTTCTCTTGTAGCTGCCTTAAAAACATGATTCGGGTCCTAATTCCCTTGCATATTAATGGTGGAGTTCCCTTTAAAATCTTAAATTATTCCCTTTGAGCTAAATTATTGACCTGTTTCCCTTACAAGGCCTTCCACTCCAATGAAACCTTGTAAATGAAATAATAGCCAGCTACAATCTCTAAATACTTACACATTTCTGTATATGTGCATATTTTGCAGTAAGCTTAAAATACGTTGTTTCTTTATATATAATTAACAACTTTAAATCCGTAGTTTAAATTTCAAATGGGATTGGAGTTCTTTCCCTCATTAAAATACACAGTCTTGTACCTTTGTCTTGTACACTAAGTACACAGTGTTGTCACAATCATGCTATTTTTTCGGACTATATCCTGGCCATAACTTGAGAATGTTTGACCACAAATTGTATGTATTTCAGTTAATAAATAAATAAGATATTCTGGTTTTCTTGCCGCGAAAAACTGACCTTTGATGGAAGTGTCAATAGTATTAATTTATCATGAATACACAAATTAATATCACTAGGAGTTAGTTAGAAGTTAGTCTTTGTAGAATGTTCTCAACCCTCTTCCAAGCTCATAGTATGCCTGTGTGGGTTTGTTATCAGCAAAAGATGTATTGTGGCATTATTGATGGGTGTTATTTTGGGAGGCAGAATCTGGCAGACAGTTGAAGATGACGATGCAGAATTAAGTGTGTTTTTATGATAGCACACACACAAACTCCATCCATCAGTGAACTTTAATACTTGGTGAGAGTGATTCAGTAAAGGAAGAGTAGAAGTAGTAGAAGAGGGAGAGAGATTTTCATCCCTGTCAGGTTTAAAAGTGTTCAGCAGACAGTTACACTCAAACCATCCCAAATGGAGCCAATACCCCGCTGTTCTCTCCTCCCATCCCCACTCATCCTTTGTTCCCTTGTCAGCTCTTTATTTCTACATTAGTAATCCAGCAGCGTTGTCAAAGCCTGAATCACCTGTAAATGCTTGACTATGTGGCACATGAATTCCATGACAAGGGAATTGAGAAAATGTACCCTTGTTGTTCATAAATGTTTTGTACCAGTTATGAAACTTTATATATGTATATGTGAGTGTGTATTATCTACATAATACCATTCAGAAGTCTGGGGTCAGTATGTGTTTTGAAAGAAATTAGTACTTTTATTCAACAAGGATGCAGACAGTTGATCAAATATGAGAGTAAAAGACATTTATAACTTTACAAAATATTTCTATTTCAAATAAATGCTGTTCTTTTGAACTTTCTGTTCATCAAAGAATCCTAAAAAAATGTATCCACAAAAAACGCTAAGCGGTACAACACTTTTCATCATTGATAATAATGAAAAACTGTTTCTTGAGTAGCAAATCAGCATATTAGAATGATTTATGAAGGATCATGTGACATTGAAGACTGGAGTAATGATGCTGAAAATTCAGCTTTGCATCATAGGAATAAATTAGATTTTATTTATTCTTTGGAAAACTGGTTTTACCACTTTTAAATTGTAATAATATTATGTTCTTACTGTATTTGAGTAAAAAAAATGATATTTTATCTTTCGCTTGCACCTGTAAAATGACTCCCCAGCATGGGCACATCAGGATTTTTGTCACCTCAATACAAAAATAATTAATAATAATGAAAATTATAATAATAATACTTTAGTTTCTTTCTTCTTCACAATAAAAGAAAAGCCTATAAATAATTGCTATTAGTAAACAGTTACCAATCATTCGCCTTGTAAATTCTTTCAATTTATTCACCAAATCCAATTTATACTCACATTTGGCATTTATTTTGGGTCGTGCCTGTAAACATTGATTCACCAAACATTTAAAGCTTTAGTTCATATTGTTTCTGCCTCATACTTGCTTTTGTTTCCTTCCTCTCCTTCCTTCTCATCCCCACCCCCCTCATTTTCGTAAAGGTCAAAGCTTTTAACAAAAAAGAAACTGCTGCCTGTTTTTACTGCAAAGGGCAGGCAGGTTTTTAAATAGCAAGATTATTTAAATATTGTGCAAACAAAATGCAAATATTGAAGAAGGTAATTAGCTTGAGCTCACGATTCTCAATGGGTACGTGGGGCGGGTTACTCTATATTTGGAGGCCATGAGATTAGTCCGAACTCTGTTAATGTTATTACAATTTTGCTTTTGAACGTATCGCTCACTTGTTGCCAGAGTGTGTGATTTTTCTTGCATGTCAACTGACTACTTTCTAAAATCCTCAGTTGACCCCACAGACCAGTAACAGTTTGGGTGACGTGAAAGGGGAATGGGGGATTTTTATGCAATAACATTGTATGTAGTTCAACTCTGTGCCCTGTGCTCTGCTTGAGTGTCAAGATCAGCTGATCACTCAACCTGAAACATCCGTTTTCAGTTAAACTCACAATGAGGCCAAGAGCTCATCTGTGAACAGCAGAATGTCTGTGGGGTCTCGTGTAGTTAAGAAGACTTGTCAAACTATCAGTATGAAGTCTGGTCCACTTTCTGGCCAGGTCTGGTCAGGTTTTTCTGGCCAAACACTGCCCAATTCAACAGGATGAGACAACCTGAACTGTTAATACACACAATCAGACTGATGTAATGCCGCTCCAAGTGTTCACTGGTCAGTTGAAAACACTGATGGCGTTTCCACAAATATGTCACAATGTTCTGTGTGGTGTTTATAAGTCAAAAGTCCCAAGTCTCTATGATATTCTGGACTCTAGATCTCAGTCTCTCCTTCAATATAAATCCGTGGATTTTTTTTTCACCTATAAGTCAAAAGTCATAAGTATGATCAGTGGTAGCGTATCGACCAATCTGACACACTAATTTTATTTGATTTAACAAATCAATTATTCATTAGATTAACAAATCGTCACAGTCCCCTCACTCAATATACTTGGAATGCCGGTATTTCGGCTGAACACCATCCCCCACCTTGGTCACCATGACAACTAATCATGATATCACTGGTTTTATTACGCCTCCAGGAATGTGAGTAGGACAACCCATTCTGTGTCCCCAGGACAAACGCACCGTAGAAATTTACTTTTCTACTAATTAATTCATAGGAAAACTTTTTCTTTGAATGAACACACATTTTCTTCAGGCCATTGTGTGTATTATTGCTGTTTTGTATTAATCTGTTGTATTATAGACTATTTTTATTCATGCTTACGATAAACCACTCATTCATATAACCTTACATATAGCTTGTTTAGTATCTATGAATTCGCCTTCTGATGATCTAAACAAGTGTGTATATTATATTCTGATACCTATGCAACATATTGATGTCTTAAGAATCTTTACTAATTTGTGCATCAACTCCCAAGCGAATTACATATGCAAAATAGCATGCTTAGAGACAAAGAGTCATAAACTCCCCAGTATTTCCAACCTCCCGCTTGGAATTTCAGTCTTTCTCATTGGACAAGCCCCTCTTGAGAGGCGTGAATCTCTGCAGGCTTTAAAAGGCCACACTCCATGTGACCCGCCCATGTCGGTGGTTCGGTCATAAGCTAAGAAGATGTGAAAAAACGCTTCAGGATATCAAAGATTGTGCCAGGCCTTTCGGCCTAGTCCTTTCCATTCATCAAGTGACTCTGACTCAAACTGGTCCTTTCTCATCAACCAACTTCAGCAAGATCTGGGGGCCGTAAGGATCGCATCAGGCATCTTTGTTCATACAGACGTGCAAGTATCAACCTTAGTCGATTTAATTGATGCATTAAGTATCATTTACACCTTTTACAAAGGTGTGTTTGAGGCTAGAGAATCTGACGTTTTTTTTTTTTCCCTCAGGTTTTCGATCTGCTGAATATGCAAAATGGTTCCATAAATGTCATTCCTTATGTCTCTTTCTTTAGTGTTAAACTTTAACCCTTTCCTATACCAACTGTATGTGTGTGTGTGTGTATGTGTCTGTTAGACCAGCTTAATGTGTTTATGTAGTATGTTAGACTAGTTTAAGTGTTTGTGTAGTTAATAAAACCTTACTTGTATCACACTTGACGTGTTCAGTGTTTACTCATAACCGGAGTCAATAATCATGCAGATTTATGCTACAAGCTTTTGTGGAATTGTACAGTAAGAAAGTTATTCCCTTAACCAGGAAATTAACGTTCTTAGAATTGACAAGACAGTTGACCCTGAGGGGTCAGCTAAATATCTACAGTGGATCTAATATATGAATAGTTAATTATAACTAGTTATGGTTAATTATTCATATTTCCCCATGAGCTGATTCGCTACATCAGTTTGAAAAGCAATAACGCACCTCTCCTCGACAAGATGACAGTATTCATGCTTGTAACACATATGGTAGTATTACGGCAGTATTTAATACTTGTGGTTAGGGGTTTGTTCAGATCTCTAAACCCTGTAAATGTTCGTCCTAAAGATTGATCTGTGCACTCGGTTGTCTTCACAAGTGGATTTCTGGATTTCTATTTTAATAGGACGACTACCAACCCATAGCACAGCAGTAGAGTAATACCCAACAGCGCTTTGATCTGTGTGTGTGTGTGCCAGCCAGATTAAGTGAGAACATCGCACAGTTTCTGTCACTTGTAATTTACAAAGTTGTGTGTGATGTACACACAGAGTCTGGTATTTCACCCTGCTCGATGCTGCTGAATGTGTAATTTGAGTCTGTGTGCTTGCTTGTAATTGCGTTGCGTTTCCTTGTCACTTTCGTCTAGAAGCTCAGCGGGTGTGCGTGCTATATGGAGCGTGTGTATTCTAGTGTGTATATTTTAGTCTAAATATTAATAATAAGATTTCAGGTGATACAGCCTCTGTGACCAATGAATTGTGAAGTTTTTTCTGTCTTATTATATATGGTGTGACACCAACTCAGTGTACCCTCATTTATTAAACAACAGGAAATGTTAGCACAGACAATGAATACAGCATATTCTTGGGAAACTTTGTCATTTATGCTAATACTTTACTAAGAATGCTATTTATTTACTGAATTATTTAATTTGAAAAGATTACTGCAGAGCTGTGAAATTATCTCTGTCTATCTATCTATCTGTCTGTGTATATGTTATATGTATATATATATATACATGGCTGTCTTATTCAGCATGTATAATTGCAAATATTATTGTGATTTGTGCCAAGAACAATATTTCATATTTAAAATTTTATCACAATGATTTCTTATTCTAACCATTTAGATCAGACCATCAGACCATTATTTTTTACAGTTTTTCTCAATTGCTTTGGCACATTTTTCGAAACAATCTTAACATTCTCTAAACTGTGAGTGCAAATGCCACAACTGTTTGCTGGAACTTCAGAACTTTATTGCATGTCTGCAAAATGTAGTTACTCACCCAAAACATTTAATTCAGGTTTCAAAACCTAGTTATTGTGTCAGTAATTTGGCCAAGGCCACCAAAATATATTTATATATAGTATTTTTGTCATCGTGTAAGCCACACTGGTCAAAATGTTTAGTTGTTTTTTCACCATGACAGTCAACCATGGAAACTAAGGTTTTATTTTAAAAATCTGATATTTGTTGAGAAGAGTCAATAGTACATGGGAAAAAAAAGTATATGAAGATTTGTATTTATGTAGTACATTTATTTTTGTACGAATGCATTACATATACGTAAGTGAAATCTTGCTTGTCCAATTATTGTACATTTCATATGTTACCACAAATACCAAATAACAGCCATGAAAAAAAAAATTTCTTGGTGGACATCCTGTCGCTCTTGTTGGTCAGGCCAAAGATTTTCATCAACATCACATCTGATGTTTTCCATTGCCATGCACCGGGGGAAAAAAATCTCCTTGAATGCCGCACCCATCCCCTGCAATGATCAGCTGTGATGTCCTCACATGCAGCATTCATGGCATCCAACAGAGACATCTGATCTTGTGGTCTATTATCATATACTTTCCACCTCCATGCTGAAAAAACTCTTCTATTGGATTTAGGAATGGAGTGTATGGTGGAAGGAACTCCACTGTTATCCTTTCATGTGGAGCAAACCAGTCCCTAACAATGTTGGTTTGGTGGAAGCTGACATTATCCCAGACAACAACATAATTAGGCAAATGTGGTCTAACTAAACCTCTTTCTTGTTCTGGAATCAGGTCTCTGTAAAGTGTGTTTAGGAAGGCCAGGAGAAGTTGGGTATTATAGGGCCCAATGTGTGGAATATGTGTGCTCACACCATTCTCTGAAATGGCAGCACACTTTGTAATATTGGCCCCACGTTGGCCTGGTGTATGTTGTGGCTCAGTGTCCAATGAGATTGCGACCACTTCTCCGGCCTTTGGACAGATTGAATCCGGCCTAGTCCACAAAAGCAAGAATGTGGGTTGTTTCATGTCCTTCTAACTCCATGATTCTCTACGAAGAAACACAGAAACAAAATAGTTAATTTTTATTCTAGGGTTCAGTAAATGTTTTCTCTTCTTATGGGTTTCTAAAACTTCAAGTAATACAGGCATCTTAGAAGTACAGTAAAACTAAGTGCACACCAATAGTTTACCTGGACATACTGGTACCGCAGCTCCTTCACTCTTTCACTATTCCTCTCAAATGGCACCTTGTAGAGTTGTTTCATAGTCATTTGATGTATTTTCAAAACTCTGTCTATGGTGGAAATGCTGACAGAATTTATATTTGCGAAGACATTATTGTCATTTATGATTGCACTTTGGATCTCTTAGCCTGATGGAATTGTTGGCTATGACCATGTTGCAAATTTCTTGTTCTTGCTGATGGTTAAATACTGCTGCTCTGCCACCAGCGCGAGGTTGTTGTGCGGTTCTATAGAATGTACAAATAGACTTGCATTTACCTTTACAGTATTGTTGTTTATAAAAATGCTTTACATACTGTAAAACGAAAAAAATAAATACATATTTACCTGTTTTCCCTACTAAAGGTTTGCACAATTGATGACACTGTGGACCTGTTTACATTAGGCTGTACTCTTCGACCAGCCTCTTCCATTGTAAAACCACGATTTATGACATGATCCACAAGTGTGGCTCTGATTTCATCAGAGACTCTGACTCTTCTATTTCCACCTCTTCCTCTATTATGTCTTCCTCTAACACCACCACCACGTATTCTTACACATCTTCCAATTGGTCTTCCACGAGCATGTTGCTGCAGTTCAGGGTTGTGGAAGTCCTCCATTCTTAATGATTGTGCTGTGGGCAATCTACATATATATGTTCCCAAACTTGATTGGTTAAATGGTTGAATGGTTGATTCAAACTGTCTTGCAATTAGAGGTCATTTGCCAATTTAGCAGACATTACAAACAATGTCAATGTCAGATATTTATGGAATATACATGCGTGTATACCAATTTTTCATAATTGAATGGATCGTTTTGAATGTGATGGCTTACACGATGAAAAATGTTTGAGAAGTCATGAAGAGTTTGACAGTTTAAGTGAGAATCGGCCCATCAGTTTTGATCAACAAGCCATATGCAATTAGTTGTTGTGCAAACTGCAGACAATTGTACTTACTGTTTGTAATGTGCCAAAGCATTTGCAATTTGCTCAAATCAATAAGAAATTCCAATCTGATGTGAACAAGAAGCTAATTGTTCAGAGATCTGAACTTATTGTTTCGGGGGAAAAAAAAAAAAAAGTTTAATTTGAGAATTGAGCCAAAGCAATTGAGAAAAACTGTAAAGTCAGGAATGTCACAGCATAATGGGGTTGAACAGAAAGTGCAAGGACAAAGGTAAATTCTGCAATTTTCAGAAACGTCTTTTTGGAAAAAAAAGTACAGACAATGAAAACATTTTATTTTCAATAAAAGGAAAACATTTTATTCTGTACAACCCATTAAAATGTCATAGTGATGAATGGGAAATTGAATGCTATTGTGAACGACTGTGAAAAACATGTAAGAGTAAAATGATTGCTTTATTTTAAAAGTTATTGTGCAATTGCACGCTAAATCTTTCAAATAATGTTACGTTCCGTGTTCCATTAATTACATCAGTAAGTCACGGAGACACACAAAACCCACAAATGGCACCATTTCCAGAGAATGAGCCGATATATATCCTAATAAAAGAAATGTTTTACATTATAACTGCAACATCTACCTTTGAATGAAATGGTTTTGTGGATGTAATTGTTTATTGTTTGTTTTTCAGAGCTTCCTTATGGCTGGGAGAAAATCGATGACCCTGTTTATGGAACCTACTATGTTGAGTAAGTTCAAGCACTTGAGTTAACACACATGGTTTAATGGCACTTTGGATCTCTGCGTTTTCTCACAGCTCTGTAATTTGGACAGACAGACTGTTAATTGGTTATATTGCTGCTGCACCATGCCCAGGCCAAAAAACAGCTGCTCCGTTGTTTCCTAATTCAGTTTGCAGTGTGTTTGCGTGTGTGCCATCATTTTTCTTGCTTAATGCACAGTCTGGGGTGAGGTGGGACTATTTATAGTATGGCTTGCTTGGCTACTCTTCCTCCCAGGACAGAGGAGAACAGCAAGCCCAGAGCCAATAATGCAGCTGTAGTATCATGTGGATACACAACCACACACTTTCTCGAACTGCATCATAAATGCAGGACTGCATCTAGGTCTGCTGTCCTTTGATGGGTCAGTCTTTCCATCTATCCGTCTGTCTATCCATCTATCCGTATCTTCTCCCTATCTGTCCGTTTGTGGAGGTCTGTCTCGTGTCGTGGCTCTCGTCTGTCTGGTCTTATGACTAAATCTATCTATTTACGTATCTATCCTATATAATCTTTTCGTGTCTGTCCTCTGGTCCCCTGCGTCGCTACATCTCTCTCTCTATCTCTGTCTGTCTATCTATCTATCTATTTATCTATCTATCTATGTATCATCTATCATCTATCTGTCTATCTATCTATCTATCTATCTATCTATCCATCTGTCTATCCATCTATCTATCTGTCTGTCTGTTTGTCCATTTCGTCCTATACATCTGGCTAGCCATCCATCCCATCCATCCATCCATCCTTCGCTGTCTGTCTGTCTGCTGTCGGCTGTTCCGTCTGTCTGTCTTTCTGGTGCGTGTCTGTCGGTCTGTCTGTTCTATCTATCTATCTATCATCTATCTATCTATTCATCCTGTCGAGCTGCCTGTCTTTCTTCTGTCTTTGTTCTGTCTGTCTGTCGTCCCTTCGTCGATACACTGTTCGTCTTCCTGTCTCTTCTGTCCTGTCGTCCATTCCGCTATACATCCTGTCTCTCCATCTGTCTGTCTGTCTGTCTATCCGTCTGTCTATCTGTCTACCTATCTATCTATCATCTATCTATCTATCTATCTATCTGTCGTCGGTCTCTGTCCATTCGTCTATCCATCTGTATATCCAGGCTTTCCATATTTGTGTGTCCATTCTGTCATTGTCTTTCCATGTCGTCTTACCATTCTGGTCTCGTCTGTCCTGAGTCTCTAATTCTGTCTTCTGCCCTTCTTCTATACTCGTCTATCAATCTGTCTGGCGTCTGTCTATCTACGATCTATTATCTTATCCTACATCTACCTAGGTAGCTTCTATCTATCTATCTATCTGTCTGTCTGTCTATCTATCTATCTATCTATCTATCTATCTATCCATCGTCTGTCTGTTCTCGTCCGTTCCTTTCGGTCTATACATCTGTCTGTCTGTCTGTCTCTCTGTCTGTCTGTCCATTCGTCTATACATCTGTCTATCCATCTATCAGTCTGTCTGTCTGTCCATCAGTCTGTCTGCATGCCTTCTAAATATTTGTTTAGAGAACATTTCATTTTGATTATATTTCCATTACAGCGCATTTATTATTAGTAAGACATAATTTGTTATTATTTTATTTATTGTTATTTTAAAGCTACAAAACATATTATGTAAACTTTTATTTTGTCTTTCTATGGAAAGGGAGAAAAACACATCTTCAGTAGTAATTGTACAACTGTGGGTTTTATGTTGTGGAAGATGACAGCTGGGAAGATCCGAAGCTGCATCTGGTGTGAAATTACTGTAATTTACTATAAATCTGTGTCTAGTGGCTTTTTAGAGGAGACACTTAACAAGAACATTATGCATAAAGCTTATCATTTGTATTTGTGTTGTGTGTGTATTTTCAGGTTAAACAGACATCACTTTATCCTTACAGGCGTTAGTTAATAGGACCATGCCAGAACCACTTCCAAGGCTGGTTTGCACTTTGCCAAACCTTGGCCTAATGTGCTATAAGAAAGTATGGAACTGATCTCAGATAAAGTACTAGGGACAAAATCCATTTGCTCATTATACTTTGATCTGTTGAATCAATTTCAGACTTTAGACCTTAAAAGAAATCTAAAAGCAATATCTCAAATTTGACCTTGCATAGTATTGGCACAAAGCTGTAATTACAAATGCCACATCTTTACAAAAAACATTACCTCTTTTCAAAGGAATGCCTTTTAATGGAGCCTAATTGGCTTTGTACTTTCAAATGGCATGGTTTTCAGCTGCGCCTTTTAAAACAGATTGTATTAACTCTGACAGCAAGTGTTGTACAGAGTGTCAAAAGAACCATTTTTCTTCCAGATCAGAGGATGGTCTCATTACTGTCTGATCTCATTCTTACATCACTCTTTTAACAAAAATGAGGACTAACTAGGCTTATGTTTCACTCAATGACCACAGCCTTAGATGATTTGTATCGTTTATTAAAATCAACACTTATGCTTTCATCTATAGTACATAAGATTAATGGCTCATGTCAATTTTTGTTTTTTGGGTGGTGGATTGTTGGGAGGGCAAGATAATTTGCTCTGGCCAACCATGAGAAATGATACTGCAGGGTTTGCAGAAGTTTTCAAAGTGCATATAGCAAGAGACCAACATCATATATACAAGATACTGTTAATGTTAATGAAATATCACAGAGTGCATATGCAAGCTCAGTTATAAAAAATATATATATTAAAAAAGTACTACAAAAAAAGTTCATATAAATATTCATGACACAATATTTGCTTTTTGTGTTACTTTTTTTGACTGCATCTAATCACTCTATAGTATTTGGGGTGCAAATTAATAATCTAATATTATGATAAATGTTAATAAAATATAACATAGCAAGATAAATATGGAAATATATCAATTTATTTAAAATATTTACCTTAGTGTTTATTAATTGTATTTTGCTGGTGAATTACACTATTGTTGTGTATGCATTTACAAAATAGTTAGGTTTCTATGTTAACGTTGTTGATGCAGTGCATTGTAATTTTAATACATTTACATGCTTGATTTATTTATTTATCTGTAAGACAAACAATTTTAGTAGAGTTATCTCTCACCACTTGGTGTCCCGTGTAAAATCTTGGTCCTGAACCAAAATCATTTGAGTTAGAGTATCATTAGCATATCGTTAGTCGGAATACACTACACGACATCTGCCCAGACTTTTGCCCCAGTTTTCAATCTGGATGATGCCAACACTAGTTGCCGAAAGTCAGAGCCAGTCTGCAGATATTGGGCAATTGAATTTGACAGATTTCTCATAAAATTGTGCAGTCAGTGATGGGCACATTGGAATAATTTGTCGAGTCGACTCTCCCATGCACTTTACATGATAATCATTGTCTATTTGGAGTTCATAGATGCTGCCTATGTAGAGTGTTTCAGATCAGTTACTTCAGTTAAAGGGTTAGTTCACCTAAAAATGAAAATTAGGCTGCGTTTTACTCACCCCCGAGACATCCTAGGTGTATCTGTATATGACTTTCTTCTTTCAGACGAATTCAGTCGGAGTTATATAAGCTGTTTAAGTGAAGTGAAGTGACATGTGGCCAAGTATGGTGACCCATACTCGGAATTTGTGCTCTGCATTTAACCCATCCAAAGTGCACACACACAGCAGTGAACACACACACCATGAACACACACCCGGAGCAGTGGGCAGCCATTGATGCTGCGGCGCCCAGGAGCAGTTGGGGTTTCGGTGCCTTGCTAAATGGTCTCACTTCAGTCGGGGTATTGAGGGTGGAAGAGAGCACTGATCATTCACTCCCCCACCTACAATCCCTGCCGGTACGAGACTCAAACCCGCAACCTTTGGGTTACGAGTCTGACTCTCTAACCATTAGGCCACAACTTCCCAAATGCCACTCATTGGGTGTTGTATTGCTTCAGTCCAAAAGAACTTAAATAAAAATAGACCATCCATAAAAAAGTGTCTCACACGACTCCAGGGAGTGAACAAAGGCCTTCTGTAGCTAATCAATGCATTTTTGTAAGAAAAATAACCACATTTAAAACGTAATAATCACTTAAATCTAGCTTGCGCTCACTGTTGTAAACAGAAGCAGTTCGGGGGGAATGACGTATAAGGTCAGCTTTGCACATGCACCGCTCAGAAGTGACGAACGCGGAAGCGCCGGGAAGAGATCAAAACAAAACAACGGTCAAGAATTATAAGTACAAAACAAGGATTTGTAAAGAACAATGTCGATGGATTTCGATATAAGCCAAGAGGAGACTGGTTTTCTTTGCTAAGAAGAAAACTTTGCTTCCTTTGATCCTGTAAACAAAACATGGTTCTCGCGAGACCTCACCGGCGCATGCGTAATGCTGACCTCCATACGTCATGCTCCCGGAACTGCTTCTGTGTAAAACTGTTGGCGCAAGCTACATTAAAGATATGATGATTATTACATTTTGAATATGGATAATTTTCTTACAAAAACGCATCGATTCGCTACAGGAGGCCTTTGTTCACCTCCCGGAGCCGTGTGAGACACTTTTTTTCGGATAGGCGAATTTTATTTTAAAGGGGTCCTATTATGCTTTTTACAAAGTCTTGATTTTGTTTTTTTGGGGGTGTACTAGAACATGCTCTCATGATTGGTGGTTTGAAAAATGCATTATTTTTCACATAATTAAATTATTACAATACCTTTCTCCCCAGCATGGCACAAACGGCTCGATTAGTTCCGACTTTGATGAAGATCCACCTTCCGAAAAACAAAATGTGTTATGATTGGTTAGCTGTCCCAGTGCATTGTGATCGGCGAACAGCTTAGACGGTGTTTCAGTACTGCCACGACCCCTTGCTCCGTCTTTCAACAAAAGCTTTTTGGCGAAATGTACTCCCTCATGTTGTGGAAGCTGTCCTCAGTAAAATGCGCAGCACACAATAGCAAATTGGGGGTATAATGCTCAGGAACAGAGTTAAAAAAAAATGCAACCACTGTTTCCTGACATCATCCACTTTCGGAAGCCCAAACAAAGACGTTTGGACACGGAGGTGAAAAAAAACAGCGTTTCAGGCGGTCGCGCACCGTACGAGAAGTGCAGCGTCACGCCACGTCTTTAAAATTCAAAAACATCATTTTCTATGAGTGTAGGCCATTCGGGCATCGCGGCGTCCAGCTACTTCGTGTTGCACTTGTAAGAATTGTTGTAGACATGCCGAAAATTTGAGGCTACAGCACAGCAGCTCTTCTTCTTGGTTTTCTCTGACGCACTAACTCTGCAACAGCTCTTCTTCTTCTTCTTCATCGTCTCGTCTGATGCACTCACTCAACCAAGTGTTCTAACCACAACCTTTTAAGTTCTTTTGGACTGAAGCAATGCAACACCCGCTGAGTGGCATTAAACAGCTTGAAAGATCAAAGACAATTTTTTATATAACTCCGACTGGATTCGTCTGAAAGAAGAAAGTCATATACACCTAGGATGCCTCGGGGGTGAGTAAAACGCAGCCTAATTTTCATTTTTGGGTGAACTAACCCTTTAAAAAGCTACTTGTGTAGGCAGTAGACAGCTAGGCAGCTAGCTAAATTGCTTATATACTGGATAAGCATGACCTATCAAGTCGTCACTCAAGAAATACACTTGAATGAGTCTCTGTTTCTGGTTTTCTTATTGCAGTCACATAAACCGAAGGACTCAGTTTGAGAATCCAGTTCTAGAGGCCAAGAGAAGATTGCAACAGCAGCAGCAGATGCAGAGTCAGGGCTTGTCCTCTCTCCCCCTACCTACAGTCTACAGAGGTAAAGTATTATTGTTATCCAAGATTGACATCCAAATATTGATATCCAAAAATGAACAGTTGAATTTTGAAGTGTGGCACTAATGCAAATCTGGTTAAACCATCATGGTGTTCCCAACCACCCTATAGTTTAGGCATACCAATGACATCTTAATAACACTTTATCTGCTCTCCATGCAATGACATGTTTAACATCAAATCTGCTGAAAATTTGATTGGGGTTTGATATTCATGACCATTATTATATTTCTCATGTGAGCTCAGTGTCTGTCTCTATAGTAGCACAACTAAGCTCAGACGTTGTCTTTGGAAGTGCACCGTGTGTGAACTTATTTTTCAGAATATTACTTTCTTACAGAATATTACTTTCTTACCTTTGGAATTATTAATTTTACTTCACCCAAAATGAAAACTCTGTCAATATTTACTTGCGCTCATGTTTTTCCAAACCTAAATTACTTTCTTGGAAAACAAAATGAGAAATGTTGAAGAACTTGCCTTTTTTTCCATGCACTTACAATGAATGTTAACTGAAAGTAAAGCATCAAACCATATAACCACTGACTCACTGAGTCAGAACTGAAGTTGATAACCAAATCAGTCTAATTTGTTAGCAAATCATTCTGACTGCTTCTTTTAACCTGGTCATCTTATTTATTGCCAATATTCAACTCAAATGAAACATTTAGTTATAGACTGGACTTAACTGATTCTCTCAAGAACTTTCATGGCTGTGCCAAATAAGTCTTCTTGTTTGTAAAAGAAACGCAAGTCATATGGGCTACTCTTATACTTTTACAGTACTGTTGCATCTTTTTTGAATTTTGAAAGCATTATTATCTCCATTCACTGTAAATGTATGGGAAAAACCAGCCAGTACATTACTCAAAATTTCTCCTTTTTTGTTCCATGAAAGAAAGTCAGTCATTCAGGTTTGGATGGACATAAGGGGGAGTAAATAATGACAGAATTTTCATTTTTTTGCATAAACTAATCCTCTAAATCTACCTGTACAGTCTATTCGAGCTAAGCCTGAATGCTTCCTGTTTTCTTGAGACTCAGTTATCCATTGAGCATGTGTCTCCTTTCATAATATGACCTTGGACTGATTATGGTTAGAAGCATTTCTTGCAATATTTCCTGTTTAAGTTAATCCATTCAGCATGGTCATGCTGTTACCCACATAAAGGTAAGAGGCAGAGCATGTTCAGCCAGAATGGTGTAAACAAGAAGAACATTCTCTGCCTTTTTTCAGTCACATCTTTCAGAGAGAGCATGCTGTACTGAAAACCTCCAACGTACCTACACTATGTGGCCAAAGTATTACATGCGGGCATCTGAACACCACATAGGTGACTGATACACATTTAATGTCATAGCCATTAACAAGTATTTGATCCTCCCTTACAGCTCTCACTCTTTTGGGAAGGCTTTCCACTAGATGTTGAATCAAGTCTGTAGGGATTTGCTCCCATTTAGACACAATAGCATCAGTAAGTGTCTGTGGCCCAATTCATCCCAAAGGTGTTCAATAGAAGATCAGGTTTGGTCTTTGTGCAGGCCAGTCAAATTCTGCCATAAGAGAATCATGTATATATGGACATACATAGTCATGCTGGAGCAGAAAATGACCCTTCACAAAATTGGAACTACTATATACTGTTACTGTATTTTGTAGAATTAAGATTTGTTTTCATTAGACCCCTAGTCAAAGTTGTTAATTTAAAGGGGGTATCCACATAGTGTTGGCCATGTAGTTTCTAATCTTGTGTCCACAAAAGAGAGTTTCAGTAGCTTGAGATTTAAGCATAACTGGACCATATAGGACTGAGAAAGCATTTGCTTAATCTGGATGTTCAGTCTCTCAGATGCTCAGATGTTAAATTTAGACCAATTCAGAGTGTACTACTTTAATCTACAGAAAAGCTTTGTCCTTCATTAGTAGATCAAACCTTGTGACAACCGCAATTTGCCAAGTAAGATTTGCCAAGTTCCTAGCTCAATGTCCTTTGTTTGCCCTGGAACAGGTCCTAACCCTATTCTTAAACCCAACCCTAACCAGAACTACCCCTATAACCAAAGGGAAAATGAGAGGATGGTAATGTTTTTGAAGCTTCAGCCCTATCCTTAACCCTAAAATCAGATTTTTAGGAACATTGTTCCAGGACCAACAAGAATGTTTGACTTGGCAAAATCACCATATATTTCCTATTGAAATCTAACTATTTTATGTCCATATTAGGCCAACTTTGTATCCTTTAATGCTATTCATCGATTTCCTGTGTGAATTGAGGCTCCAACCACAGCCTTAGGCCTAGCCCTAAACCTAATTTTAAAATCAGATTGTTGGAAATGTTGTTCCAGGTTCAACAAGGATGTTCGAGTTGGCAAAATCACCCAAGAACTCTTGTAGAAATGTAACTCTTCTATGTCCATAGTAGGCCTACATTGTATCCTTCAATGACATTTCTTGATTTCCTGTGTGAGTTGAGGGTTTTTTCTTTTCTGTAACAGTGGAGGAGAGCCCCTCCTCTGCCACCTTACCCAGGGCCAGACTGGCATACGTGGGTCCCGCTCCTGAGCGCTCTCATAGTCTCACTGACCTGTCCGAGGCCCCCCTGTACCGGGCCGGTGTGTTTGGACTGCATGGTACGTCCCTAGACCGGTGGCCCCTTGTGCAAGAGAGGAACGACAGCAGGAGTGTATTTGCCTGGCCTGTTTTTGCATAGTCCTCTAAGGAACAATCTCTCAGTTTCTAAACCAGTGAAGACTTTTCGTTGGCTGTTTTTTTTTTTTTTTGGATTTGTATTTTACTTTTTGCCTGCGCTTCCAGGATACTCATGAGTCCACCTACCCTGCTGAACAGACCAGTGTAACTGGTCACAATCATATGTTTGGGATGCTGGTTTATAAAATATGCCTATGGATTCCACAAGGTTACTTATCTAGTAGGGGATGGTGGCCAAGTAACTAACAACATCCAACTAGTTGATTAGTGAGGGTCGACTTGTTGGATTTTTTTTCTTTAGCATTCAGTTTTAGCTTTAATATTTAACACTGCCTTTTAACAAAGTTAAGATTGCAATTCTATTAGAATTAAGTTTACTATAATGTTCTATTCATAATTTGGGGTTTATGTCATATATTTTGAAAGCACTACTGTATACACAGATCTATGCTTACTGACTGTTAGTACCCCAAAACCATCTCTGCTAACACTTCTCTCCAACCACATGGCTCTAGTTTAGCATGTAACACCTCTTTTCAAGATCCAATCAGCTCCAGGTAGACAAAATCCAGTTCTGCTCTCATTTTGTTTACAAAGTAAGAGGTAAAATGGTTTGTGAATGCCATTTTATGTTGACTGTAAGACCATCTAGACAACCTGTGAAGTGCCAACTTTGCGCGTCCCCATTATGTATATTAACAACATGGAAGCTTTGGTCAACCAGCTGTACCAGATGTTTTGCTGGTGCTTGTCCACCAGCTAGACCAGAACCAAACAAACATGGATCAGCATGGAAATGCATGCTGGTCTTTTAGCAGGGTATCTGGACCAACTATTGTCCCTAACAAACGCATGGCAGAAACTGCTAAAGGACTAGACCTAGATGGTGGTTAAAAAAAAAAAAACTTAAGAACCTCTCAACTAGGAAAGTGAGATGGAGTGACTATGGCTGGCATCTTGTAACTCCATACTGTGTACTGAAGTAGACATCTCTTCAGTTTCGAAGAATCAGCTCTTCAATACAAAGGTCCTTGTGTGTGGTTTCAGCAAAACGGCTTCTCCAGAATGGTTTTGAGACTGCTTTCTCCACTCTGAGAGAGCAGAAGAACCGCTCTGCCTGTGCTGGTTCTTCTCCTGGCTTTTTTTTGCTTAAGTCTTGGATGGCTTGAGAGACGGCCCTGGATGAGGCTAAACACTGTTGAGTGTAACATTGGAGTACGTTTAAAGAGCCAAAAGTGAGGTTTGAGCAAAAAACAAGCCATCATGTCCCACTCTGCTCTTGTATGTTTGGCTGTAAGCAGAGCGCTTGGCCATCTACCCACAATTCCCCAGTGTGATGTGATCTGCTGCTTTTGATGGGTTTGGAGTGGCTTTTACAAAATAACCATTAGTTTCTGGATATCTTCTGGTTGATTACAAACTCATGTTTCTATCTGCATTTCTTCACCCTGGCAGAGAAGCCTCTGTTCACGCGGGACCCCACGCAGCTGAAGGGCAGCTTTCTGTCTACAGCCCTACAGAAAAGCAACATGGGATTTGGCTTCACTATCATCGGTGGTGACGAACCAGATGAGTTCTTACAGGTCAAAAGTGTCATACCGGACGGGCCTGCTGCACAGGATGGGAAAATGGCTACAGGTAAACACACACACACACACTTGCAGCAGGTCAAAGTTTGATCAGCTCTAATGTGCTATTCACACTCAAACAGAGCTTCCAACTGGTCAGTCTTTCTCAATCTCTGTTTGTGCCCACACTACTGCAGAGGTTGCGGTGTGAATCTGTCATTTTATTGGTTGATAGTGCGTTAGGGACATCCAGGGGTTAAGAGCTTTTACGGACAATGTATTTATTGGCTTTGTGTGTCATCCACAGCAGGGCACGTATCCATTAATCACAGAGGTGCTTTCTGAACCCTGTAACTCTACAGTCCAGCCTAGTGGGAGTGTGACTGCGGCAGCATTACTCCCACACACATGCATCTGCAATGAAATATCTCTCGTACATTCAGAGGGACCCACAGTGCAGAGTTCAGAATATAGTCAATGCGTCTCCCATGATGCCGTTTTATTGTATTATTGTTGTTGGTAGTTGTAGAAATTATCCTTTCTGCTCCTTTCCTCTCCTTTCTGCTCTCTTCCACCCTTCATGCTCCCTCTAGACTCCTTGTCCTACTTGTGCCGTTTTGCAGTCACACACACTCAGACAGTGCCTTGGAGGAGCTTCAGGTCTACGCCAGTGTGAAATATAAAATTTTGCTGGAATAGGGAGCTCGGAGAGGAAATCAAACACAGACACAAACGTCCTTCGCATATGGACATACAGTACACAACCATCACTATTGTTGGGGAATGTTACTTTTGAAGACCTTATGTAATCAGAATATGAGTTTGGTTGATTTTAGTCCATGTGTGTTAGCTTTGAGGCTAATCTGTATGCTAATTTCCTCTGAAATGTTACTTTTAACCTTTAAAAACTGACTGAAATATTAATTATTCATCCTGCGCCACAGATTTAAGTCCAATCAGATTGACTCTAGAATGAGATTTTTTTTATTTTGGCGTTATCTAATGCTCACTTAAATTTAATCCTTAAAAATAACTTTTAATACTCTACATTATAATCTAGGCATAAATTGACTTTGATCATTTTAATATGATTGATTTTGTTTTAGTGTTATATTTTTGGGGGGAAAATAGTTTAACGAAGATAATTATTGGTAATTTTTATTGATTTTGCATGTATACCATATACAAGATTTACATTTTCAAATAATAAATGTTACTATTCTGTTCATTAGGGATGTTTGCTAAGACAAGTCTCACTATTAATACAGTTTTATTCATATTTTGTGAGTATGTAACATGTTAAAAAAATTTTACTCCAACACTAACCACTAGGGGTGTAACGGGACACAAACATGACGGTTCAGTACGTACTTCGGTTTGGATGTCACGGTTTAGTACGGTTTCGGTACAGCAGGGCGAAAACTAAACAGTGGTTTATTGAACAAATTTCTCTCTTTAAATAAATTTAATTATAATAAAAATTTTCTTCGGGATAAAAATCTACATTAGTGATGCGCTAAACTATAGGGAGCCCTTTTACATTACTGTAAGGTTACAATTAACAGAGCACAAGCTTAAATTTAATTTGTAAATCTAATCAACCAAATGAAAATTTATGCAAACATGTAAATTGCACAATGCAGTTTTTAAATTAACTTCTGAATTATTAAAATTGTATTTGTTGTTGAAATGTATTCATTTACACAGTGCCTCTCATAACTAATTTCATAACAGATTTATTTAAACATACATTCAATTATTAAGACATCACTAACAGGTAAAGTAAAATATAATGTGTCACGGAATGCCAGGAGAAAACAAGGTAAGATCCAAGTGCAGTTTATTAAAGTAACAAAAACGAGGCAAAAAGGTAATCCAAAACACAGGGAACAGATAACACGGTGTAACTTTAGACAACATCAGACATCAGATGACAAATACAATACTGCAGCAACGACAGACAGAGTGAGCATGGTGTATTTATATATAGGTGGGATGATGAGTAAATGACCAACAGGTGATCATGATCTGAAATGACTAACAGGTGATCATGACCGGAACAGAAATGACAGGCAAGGGACTATGGGAAATGGAGTTCAACACATGTAACACAGAAACGGGAAAGTGGCCAGTCCAGGGCACCACAACCAGACACTGTGACATTACCCCCCCCTCTACGGAGCGGATACCAGACGCTCCACCAGAAAACATAAAAGTTCAGGAGGGAGGTGAAACTGAGGCGGACCAGGGGGAGGGATGACGGGCCAGGACCATGCCAAGGAAGGGGGTCAGGGAACAGAGGTAGACCAGGGTCTAAGAGCGGAACCGGCAGGGTGGAAAGCCAAGGCGGGGCCGGCAGGACGAACCAGCAGAGCCCCAACCATACAGGAACCCCAGCAGAAGCCAGGATGGAGCTGGAGGACTGAGCCAGTGAGGCTCCAGCCAAACCAGAACCCAGGCGGGCAACCAGAGCGGAACCGGAATCCTGTCAGGCAACACTGGTGGGACAGAAAACCCTCTCAGCAACTCAGGGAAAACAAGAGCAGAGAGAGTTTAGTACCAGCCTCAACAGGACAAGCCGATTGCTCTGCAACGGTCCCTGTGAGCTCCCGGACTGGAGTGACTTCCTTGATGAGCTCTGTGAGCTCCCGGACTGGAGCGGGCTCTTGGAGTGGGCTCTGTGAGCTCCCGGACGGACTGGAGCGGGCTCTGGAGTGGGCTCTGCGAGCTCCCGGACTCGAGCGGGCTCTGGAGTGGGCTCTGCGAGCTCCCGGACTGGAGCGGGCTCTGGAGTGGGCTCTGCGAGCTCCCGGACTGGAGCGGGCTCTGGAGTGGGCTCTGTGAGCTCCGGGACTGGAGTGGGCTCTGGATTGGGCTCTGTGAGCTCCCGGACTGGAGGGGGCTCTGGAGTGGGCTCTGTGAGCTCCTGGACTGGAGTGGGCTCTGGAGTGGGCTCTACTGTCCTCCTTCTCGCCCTCCGTCTCTTAGTGGGAGTCTGAAGGGTAGAGGTGGTAGGAAAACTCCTGTGGAAGGGTTCTGATTGGCCTGGTATTGCCAACTGACTTCGACCCTGGAGATATTTGACGAAGTCCCAGAAGTCTAGGATCTCGAGTCCTTCCACCTCCCACTGGGGCAAAGGATTATCCAGACAGATGTTAAGGAGGTCCTTAAGTGCAGCCTCATTATAATTCAGACCCAGCGCCAATGTCCAAAAGGTCTGGGCAAAACCACCAACCTCCATTCCTTGCTGCCTCTGAGCCATCAGAGTCCGGACTCAACTCATATGCTCCTTCCCTGTGATAGGAGGGACAATCCGAATGTCCATTTTTCAAAAAGGGAAAAAGAAAAACAAATTGCTGGATCTTGTAGTGGCTGCAGTATTCTGTCACAGAATGCCAGGAGAAAACAAAGTAGATCCAAGTGCAGTAGTTTATAAAAAGTAACAAATAATCAGAACAGAACAAAAACGTGGCAAAAGGTAATCCAAAACACAGGGAACAGATAACACGGTCTAAACTTAAACAACATCAAACATCAGATAACAAATACAATACTGCAGCAACGACAGACAGAGTGAGCATGGTATATATAGATGGGATGATGAGTAAATGACCAACAGGTGATCATGATCTGAAATGACTAACAGGTGATCATGATCAGAACAGAAATGACAGGCAAGGGACTATGGGAAATGGAGTTCAAAACATGTAACAAAGAAACAGGAAGAGCACCCTCAAGTGGCCAATCCAGGGCACCACAACCAGACACTGTGACAAAAATGTTAGAAAGTTAATATTTCACCGAAATTGATTTCTCGCTTTCATTTCTCTAGCGAACTAAGCTGTGGACACATGACTTGCCTGAGGTAAATGAAATGCTACGTGACATTTTGTTTACAAGCTGCTTTATTGACGTCTTTCCGCGGTCGAAACACTGATTGAGCGATTACATGAGGCATGAGATGTTCTTTCATGTTTATTTCACGTTAAAAATAGTAGTAAAGAGGTCGCCCTGTCATTTGAACTGAGGTGTTTATACAGTGATCTGTCACCCCACATTAAATAGCGGCAAAACGGCATTTATTGTTTGAATTTCCTGAAAAAAATGGACATAATTTGAAAGATGAGACTTTGTTTCTTATCAAAAGTAACACTATAACTGTAAGTTTACAATGAAGTTCCACTCATGCAGTGGTTAATACAATGCTGTATTTGTTCGGTACACATGAGTACCGAACCGAAAGACCCGTACCGAAAATTTTCGATCCGAATGCGTGTACCGTTACACCCCTACTAACCACCACAATAATCATAACAACTGTTTAACACCTATCCACAAATTAACATTAATGTGATGTAAACATGCCATGTATTCCTCTCTCTCTCCTGTCCTCCTGGCTAAGTGCTTCCTTGATAAATTAAAACTATTATGCAGAGTGCTGGGATTTGCTGCGTGACATGCTTCACTTCCTGCATCTTAGAGCCCTGCTATCCAGCCCATCCACGCCCACTATAGATGCCTCTGTGGCACTGATGTTTACACTGGCCCTTGCAGCTATGCCCGATTCTTCTCATAAAGAACTTAACAAGCAGATAATGAGTTGAATCAGGTGCACCAGTGTGCTGCTGAGGGACAAGAAGCACACAAGTCATATGCCTGTTGGGTTTCTCAGCATTTGATGTTTAGAGCTTCATTTGTATAGAATGTCTATTGTGGCTCAGCAGTGATGTTTCGGGGATTTTGCATTGATTGTGTTTGTTTAGAATGCCAGTCACAGAGCAGTGCTCCTCTGGTTTCCGTGCATGCACAGACATAAGATGTCTCAGACGTTTGTTTCCAGAGCTCTTCTTATGTTGTCTCGCTATGATTAGTTTTACGCAGCACCTCTTTCTCTTGAAGACTGTAGTTCAGCTACAGAGCTTAGTTTTGTTCTGTTTTTCAGCTTATATATATCTGACAGAACATTATATATTGATATATTTGATATTAAAATAGGTAGATGTTTAATTAATTTAATATTTAATATATTTCTATATTGCAATTTTCAAATATTTCTTACATGCTAATCTTAGCAGCATAACAATTTGAGTAAAACGTTCAATGCAAAAATGAAGAAGAATTGCATGATGTAGAAGGAAAATTATTTGTTCAATCAAAGAAAGTACAATTTCATCTTAGTAAAAATTTTAAATGTTTAATGTAAGAACTAAAAAAAACTCAAGGCATGTTTTCACACTGCTTTTTGTTAAATTAACAGGAAACAAAATATTAGATCATTTAAATTTTAATAAAACAATAAGTAGCACATAATAAGTATATGTGCACAACTTTGAGTGATGAATTAATCATTTGAATCAGTTAATTGAAACTGACTATTTGAACTGGTTCATGGAAATGAATCAATGTGTTATTACACATTTTTTTCTATTAATGTTTAAATGAGACACCCTATTAATACATCTCTATTTGAATGCTCACATACTAGTCGCAAAAAAGGTGATAGCTATAACCCAGCCTTAGTTTGTTGAAGTTTATTTAAACAATTTTAGTGGATCTTATTATCCAGTGTCAGCATTCACAAGTATATATTAAAGTAGAACATAATATGGGAGTGGTCGAATTTTGAATTTTTTGAAGTTTGGATTTTAAGTGGATGATAATGTCTTGTTTGTAGGAGTGCAGTGATCTGGTTTGCCCTGTGGAGCATCGGCTCAGACTGATGCTGACATAAAGCTAGGTGTGATACAGCCCGGTCACACCAATATCATTTGCTCTCTGGAAGCATGTGAAAATATTGATTGGAACACCAGAGGCTCTAGGCAAATGTCGAATGTATTTACTGAGATTAATTAAAATTCCTGCACACAAAAACACACAACAGTCAGAAGGGGACAAGCCTATCGATAGACACGTATGGCACTGCATGAAATGTCTCTAGGAAACCAGTAGCACAACAGACACACTGGGTGAGACCCCGTGGTCTTATTTATCCCACAAATACATTCGCCACATTTGGTGGAATATTGAGCGTCTTCTCATTTCCATAATAATTGCATTTCTGATATTTAATTCTTTGTCAGCATTCAAAGATGGAGGGCAAAGCTTTTATTAGGCTTGAAACATACTCTGCGGAAACATTAACGCAAACACTACACAAGCTCGATTTCACATTCCGGCACTGAATGTTTATGCTGGTCATGTGCTGGTTTATGCTGGTCCTTTTGCTGGTTTATGCTGGTCATGTGCTGGCAAAGGACCAGAATAAATCTGCAAAAACCAGCAAAAGGACCAGCATAAACCAGCAATGGACCAGCTTAAACCAGCAAAGGACCAGCATAAACCAGCATAAACCAGCTATGGACCAGCTTAAACCAGCAAAGGACCAGTTTAAACCAGCAAAGGACCAGCTTAAACCAGCAAAGGACCAGCTTAAACCAGCATCCCAGTGTCAAAACATACCTAACCAGTATACGCTGTTTTTTTCAACAGGGGAAGCATGGCGATACTTTAGGATTGAGTCCCTCAAATTGTTCCTTTGACTGGTGCGCTGTAATTGTCACAGTTGCCAGGGGAGACGACATGAATAAATATTGGATGACTGAAATCGTTGCAAATTGGGGGAAGTTTTTCACCCTGATTAGACAGACTGTTCTTATTGGGTAAAATGTATTTTCCCCATCAGTAGTTCTGTTCCAAAACCTAGAGATATTTTGCTCTCAGTGTTCTTTACGTCGGGCAAAACGATTGATTTGGAACATTCTACACAGGCAGCGAGCCACACAAATGGTGCTTTTCATGTGAAGAACACAGGAGATTTGACTCCTCTAGTTAAAAAAAGCACAAAAAAATACAGACAAATAATGGGTGTATAGTTTATTTGTAATTATTTTGTGTAATTAACTTGTATCAGTACTTTTCTTAATTGAAACAAATACAAGAATCAACATTTTTTTGACCCATCCACCATCTTGGATCATTTTTGTCACTGTGCTTATTCCAATGCTTTCTGGAATTGAGTTATCTTGTAAAGAAGCATAATTGTGTTTAAGTTTATGCCTACCTTTTGAAACAGCCTTGGCTTCTTGCTCAAATATATACCTATTAGTGTTAGCATATGCTAATATATCTTTCTTTGTGTCTAATTATTTTCCAGGAGATGTGATTGTCTACATTAATGACGTCTGTGTCCTGGGCACCACCCACGCTGATGTGGTGAAGCTTTTCCAGTCGGTGCCAATCGGACAAAGCGTAACCCTCGTTCTTTGCAGGGGTTACCCTCTTCCGTATGACCCGGAGGACGCAGCCAGCACTTTGCTGTCCCCCCTCAGTCTAATTGATCGCCCTCTGCTGGTCAACGGACGGAATAGCTACGACAGCTACATGGAGTACATCTCCCGCACCGCTCGCTTCATCGACCCAATCCAAACGACGTTGGTGCAGCCTCACCCTGGAGACACCCACCTGGACGCCGGACTGCTGGAGGACAGCGTCTCAATGGCGTCGTCAGGAGCGGCCGGAGGAGAGCTGCTAACAGTTACCATGGTGAAAGGGGCGGATGGGTTTGGATTCACCATAGCAGACAGTAATGGAGGACAGAGGGTGAAGCAGATTCTGGAGGCGCAGGGGTGCCCGGGGCTGTGCGAGGGCGATCTGATTGTGGAAATTAACCAGCAAACCGCGCTAACGCTGTCACACACACAGGTGGTGGAGCTGCTAAAAGAGTGTCCTGTTGGAGCTGAGTCCACGTTGGTTGTGCAGAGAGGAGGGGCAGGTAAGGAGACTTTTGAATGTTTTTGAGTTTTGTGTGTGTTTTATTGATGTGGAAAGGCCTCTTATTTGGTTGATTAGTCCATCTTGCCCTTCTTAGCAGTTTTATAATTCACTCCTCGGTTTTCTCAAAGCGCTGAGTCACGCTGAAGAACAAGAACCTTCGCTGTGCAGAAAAGCACTGTGGGTAAAAATAGACTCTGGCACATAATTACAGTAGTGTACAAACATACATACAGTATATGCACTACCTGTGTGCTCAGTATATATATATCCTGCATTCTGTACAAGGACTGTTGCATAATATGCTTTCACAAACACACACACCTAAAATTCACAAACCAGAACACTTAAAGACTCTGAAATCAGTTTTGGAGTTTTGTGGCTTTTAGCATGCCTGTTAGCGTTGAGGCTAATTTATATGCTAGTGTATGCCTTATTTACTGTTGCTTGGCCAAATATCGGAAGCAAAATCAGTCATTTCAATAGGAATCTGCACATTTGCGTGAGGGCGAAAAAGTTCCCCATGCAGATTTCGCTCATGTTTCAAATGGTCACGCAAATTTGCAGCACTAACCAACAGAAAAGCTGCTTGGTTTGAAAGTGACTTTGGTGAGCTTTATGCATTACTGTGTTATTGACAATAGAAATAGGATTTTTTTTTTGCCCACAAAATGTTGCCTAAATTTTGCCAATGTAACCTCACCTCAGTGAAACAGACCAAAGGCAAAAGGCTACTGGCTATTGGCCCCTTGGATATGTCCCACCTCCAATCTAGGAAAGAAAACAGCAGTCATCAAGCCATTTCACTGGCTTCACTGAGTCTTTAAAGTTATGCTGAAATCAAAATTGTTCTCAAAACTGATGCCAAACAGCTATTTAAAGCTTCACATGTGGCATTTCGCAGTGATGTGCTTTCCACCACACAAGCACTTCCTACACTCACGTACACCGTGTCCCAGACACCTACACGGTCTCACATACAAATGATGGTTTGCTGGTTCAGTGTCTAGCTCTCAAGGGGCAGTGAATCAATGCTGATTATTTTACAGTGCTGTTGATTACTGCTGGTGATAACTTGTTTCTCACCCGAGAATGATTTTAGATTACTGGAATGTTCATTTATTTGTTCCTTTATTTTATTATAATAACGTATAATATTTTATTTAAATTTTTTTTCACAAAACCAACTGCCCTTAATACAGTACCGTAAGTCAATACTTCAAATATATGCTAAAATTATATATTAAAGTTTAGATTTAAAAAAAGCATTTTTGCATAAGAAAACGCTATGTCCTGACATAAGATTCATTTTAGAATTATACTAGTTCTTTTAGTTTTCACAGATGTGTCCCTACTTTTGTGAGACTGACAGATGTATGATTATTTTTATTAAATCTGTCAGAATTAAAGTCATCCCTCAATCTGAAGGTCTTATTTTGATATTTATTTTCATTATTTTGAGATTAACAAGGTCATACAGACACTGGTGGGTTATATATAGTTTTATTGAAACCAAATTTAGGTGACTATCTCTGAGCATATTTAGTAGACTAATTCAATTTAATTCTATGACACATAATTATTTTTTCAGTTCTATAGCCTGTTTTGTCTGTTTTAGTACTCAAGAATCGGGGGTGTGCATACAGCCTGTCCACCATGTCAGAGCAAAGTAAGCATATAATTTGATCTCTAATTGCAGTTGGAAGCACTCACCGTTTTATTTTTTTAGGCCTGTGGTTTTAGGCCGAGATTTATTGTCATTCATGTTAGGAAATGAAAAGACAGTAAAAGCCAATCCACATGCACCAGTCTATACTGTAGAAAAGCAGCTCATTTGATAAATTTTAGTATTGAATACAAAAAAGCTTTAGCTCTAACTGACACCTTGACTGAGAACATATAAGCCTTTTTTAAAAGCAGCTTGAGCCAGTGTGATTTATGACTCGTAGCAATCAGAGTGTCTGTTATAACCCAGAGAGAAAGGGAGAGGGAACGCAAGAGAATAAATAGATTAAAGATTCAGAACAGAGAGGGAAAAGATAGAACTCTTAACCATCACTGTAGCAAAATTACAACATTTGTTCAAAGCAATTAAGTAATATTACACATTCCTAAATGCATCATAGGATTAAATAAAGAGTAATCTCCTACTAGGATTTTTTTTTTTTTCAGGACATTTTCCCCCAGTTCTCATTTCTATAATATGATCATTTTTTTAACTACAGTAAATTCCATTTTGACAATGTTTTTTTGAAGCATGTTTTAAAATCAGTTATTTTGATTCATTAAAGGAAATACAGCAAATGCTACCATGATGCATACATAGTTCAACATTATTTTTTCATGTTACAGTAATGAGAATGAGACACTGTATTTTGCAACTCTAAGGTTTAGACACTCTGTTTACATTCATTAGAATTGGAGAAATAAAATAAGTTAGATTTTCAATACAATGTCAGAATTCGTCTCTTGTTCATTACAAGAAAATAGGAAAAATTAGGCGAAGAAGAGATCTAGAGAGGCATCTTGGGAGCTTGTGTGAAGTATGTCTCTCCTCTGTGTCAGTGCAGGTCAAAGGTTTACGAGAGAGACATTAAATCCTTGTTAAGCCCCAGTGATCAGTATGCGGGATTACAGCCTCTATGCGCTTTACATACAGTATGAAGCACGAATGCACTCCTAAGCGCACACACTCATAAGTACATTATTGTAGGAGCATGTCTGCTATTGTGCTAATTATACTGACTCCAAAAAGTTTTGGGAAATTTAATGAACATTTAAAAATGTATGAATGTCATTGCATTATATAACAAAATATCAAAACGGCATTTGTTCTAAAGGATGGCAGAAACGTACTTTTCAAGCAAAACATTTCACATTTCACTCTCAAATCAATAAAAAAATCCTTTAAAAAGGAAAAAAAACCTTGACAAAAATACCGCAAAATAAATGTGTTTTGAGGAAAATCTCTACATTTATTTCTTTCTGAACTACACTTTGTTTGATAGTTTACCTAATGCAATGACATTGTGATATGCTTACAGTAAGTGGTGACTTAAGTGCCCAAATATTTTTGTTATCATTGTATATACATAGTTGAACAGTATTTTTTAATCTGTTTAGTTTAGTTTATCTAGGCTATCATTGAGTTTAGTTTTATAATTTCTGTTTATTTCGTTTTTATGTTGGTTTTAGTATTATAGATCTGCCAAAGTTAATGAACAACTGGTATAATTTTTTTTTTTGATCAGAATTTCATAATTTATCAGCACAGTTTAGAGTTACTGCTTGTCTTCTCAGGTGGTTGCAAAAAGGTTGCAAGTTTTATAGTATGCCATCAAAAACTCAAATTAATTTGTGGCCATTTTTTGTTTAATTTTATTTAGTATATTTTAGTATATTTATTTTTTAGTAATAATAAGCAAACTTTTAAAGACAATAAATGCTTCTTTAGGTGCCCTTATTCTGAGTTTTGGTTCATAGCTTAGAACTGTGCAATTTCCAGGCTGCTTCAAAACTGAGCATTCAGCTCTATTGTCAGTCAGTTTGTTTGGAAGGGTACAGAGGTCATCTTGAGTAATCCCAAACTCTTTGGCGCAAATTACAGTAAGGTTATCCGTATTCATTCCTTTGATGTCAATGTGGTGTGATTTGTACTTTTAGTACAAGTAAAGTGTAATGAAACTACATTCTGTTAAATAGCCATGTGTGTTTGCAAAGGCACTGATCCACAACCAGGGTGTATGTTTTGTTTCGGGTGCATGTTGGTAGACACACTTCTGTGCCACTAACAGAGTCAGCGTGCTTGAAGGTCATTATGGTCACTTGAATATGAATATGGCCTGATGTCCCGTACATCAGCAATCTGTCCCATTCTTTTCCTCGTCGTATTCATACAGACTGCACAGTGAGCCATGAAACGCTAAACAGCCTGTAGCGTCACTCTACCATTCGAGTTTAACATCCGTCTGTTCAAACATGCCGTGAATGACATAAGGAGGACAGAAGACGATTTGCACAAACCAACAGTTTCTCTCGCAGGGTCAGTTTTATTCAATGCTGCTTCCATCTGTATTTATCTGCACCTCTTCCTTTCTTCTGTCCTTTTGAAGCGCTAAATGCCCAGTTTTCTGAAGCCATACAACTCCGTTAAGTGAGGAAAAAATGTCATTATTCATTAGACATCTTAACATCTGAGTTTGTAAGAGAAGATCTTTTCAATAAATGTTGAAGTTAGCGTTGGGGTTTGAAATAGGTGTTGGTGCTAAGGGTTAAGATCCATATTAGATCAAGGGGTGGGAGTAAGGAGTTTGGTTGGTTGGATCATGGTTAGAAATAGGGGTTAGGTCTAGATTTTAAAGTTTGGGATTGTGGTTCCAGTTAGGGTTCAGTAAAAAGGGCAGGGAGTTCATGATGGAGTTGGCTTGGGGTTTGGAATTGGAGTTGGTGCTGAGGGTTGGGATCTAGGTTAGTAGGAGGAAGGGGTTGGAGAGAACGGTTTGGGATTAGGGTTAGAAATAGTTAGAATTTAGGGGGTTGGATTCAGTGAAAGAATCAAGGAGTCCTTGATGGATTGGGTTGGGGTTTGGAATAGGAGTTGGAGCTGAGAGTAAGGATCCAGATGAAGGGGTGGGAATAATGGGTTTAAGATACGGGGATAAAAATAGGGGTTGGATTTGGAATTTAGTTTTTTTGGTCAGGGTTCAGTGAAAAGATCAGGGAGTCTGTGATGGATTTAGGAGTCTGTGATTTTGCTGTAGGAGTTGACACTGATAGTTAGGATCAGGTTAGATGAAGGGGTGGGATTAATGGGTTTGGGGTTTGGGATAAGGGTTAGAAATGGCAGTTTGATTTTGAATTTAGAGGTTAGGGCCAGGTTTAGGTACAGGGTCCAGTGAATGAATCATGGAGTACACAATGGATTTGGGCTGTGGAAACATGTTCATCCATCCATTCATTCTCCAAATCACATGTCCTGTGTATGGTTGTGAGGATGCTGGAAATAGGCATGAAAACACTCTGGATGGATGAATGCTAATGTCCTACTTGGCTAAACTATGTTATGCCATATGTGAAATGAGCTAGCAAACATTATGTTCTTCAGCACTGACTGCCATATCAAGATATACATCCAGTTTACCAATTAACAAACAGGCCTTCTCCGTTTTACGTCTGATCCCGTGTGAGTCAATCACACAAGGCGTACTGTAGCTCACTCACACGGAGGGATGTCTAATGGCAACATTTAAAGGCTTCTCTATGAATCCAATCAGTGGAACGGTCCAGGAGCATTTAGACAGCCTATTATACGCCCTAATAAAACTGTCAGTGCTTCAGTGAAATGATGTGCCACTTCTTAATGTGCCGCAATTTGGCCCCTCTGTCTCACCACTGGACACTGGCCATCCTTTCAAATTACACTAGTGCAAATGTGAGCGTCTCTTGTGAACAGTTTGGTTCACCCTCTCTGTCTTTTTTTTTTATTACGCCAATTTTCTTTATCCCTGCTGATCGAGTCTCATCTTTGCTTTCCTTTTATCGTTGGTGTGGGAGTCTAAAGCTAAATCTCAAGACTTCTCCATGGTGTAACAGTGAGTTGATTGTTTATAAATGTCTCATTCATAATGTCCAGATGGTGATGTGGTTTTACTGCCAGATCTCTTTGTCTTTGCAATGATTTCATTGCCCCACGTGTCTAGCACTCTTCACTTGTGAAAATGCCCTTGGCTGCTGATTTAAGTGCATTTTGGCATGTTCCCCTGGAATGGTTATCGGTTGGATCTGTCTTTAAAGAGCTGCTCCAGGATCAGAGTCTCCAACCAGAATTCACTGATTTCCAAAGACCCTTCCAGAGCACCATCTACCGTTTCAATGATTGTCTTATTTAGTGAAGATCTTGTTGTAAGATAATTGTTGCACTTTAGTATAGGGACCAATTCGCACTATTAACTAGTTGCGTATTAGCATGCCTATTATTAACATATTGGCTAAAGCACATATTCTGCATGACAACATACTACATCCCTATCCTACACAATAACTTAACAACTACCTTACCAACTATTAATAAACAGCAAATTAGGAGTTGATTGAGGCAAATAGTTAATGGTTTGTGAATAGCTAGAATTTGACCTTAAAATAAAGTGTGACCAAAATGATTACTTCATCTCTGAAATGAATCAATTAAATTACTTTTAACTCAAATACATGTTTTAGTTACTGTTGTCCATGCTTTCATTAAAGAGCCCATAAAATTAATTTATTGTGGCTTGCCTTGTGATAACCAGCCCAATAGAATCTGGAACCAGAATTCTGCAAAATCTGTTGTATTATTTGGCCCACATTTAGAAAGTTCTATCTCTCCACACGTTCTATTGTTGTTACTGTTTTCACAATACTTCACCAACAAAAACTTATAATATCATACACGGCCCCTGTAAGGCTTTAATTTAGAGGAAATTTTAAAAAGAAACACCTCATCACCACATGACATTAAAGATACTCATAAAATAAAAATTTTTAGGTTGCTTTTGCCTAATGCTCTAAGAGTTTAAAGCTGAAAGTGATAGTTTCTCTGTCCTACCCCTATATTTTTTCGACTGTTTTCCACTACCTTCCCTTGTGGTTTTTGCTAGTCAGGAATGCTCAATCATGTTTCAAAAAGCTTGCACTTAAGCTGGATGAAAAAGTATTTAATGTAGACGCCCTACACTCTCAGCTCTATTTATGTCAGGTTTTTTATTTGAATAATTTAGACGGGTTACACACGGTGGTGGTATCATGTACAGTCGTTGGGTGCTTCCTTCTCGCTGTTGTCATCGCGCCACCCAGTTAAGCATGCTGCTATTTTTGGTTGTACTGTGCTGGTGTTTAAGGGAAATGTTCCGGTCTAGCTTGGTTGTGTGTGTGTATTTGAGAGAGTATGCGTGCACTATTTGAATACTTTTTAAAGCTTGCATTAATCATCTCAATGGTATATCAACAACCCGCTTACAAATTATCCCTCTTCACTAGAAGCATCCTCTTCCCTAGCCATCCTAAAGTGTGCCGTGGTGTTGTGTGGTGTGTGTGTGTGTGTGTGTTTGTGTGTTGTGAAACAGAACAATGACTCTATAAGCTGGTTGAAGAAAACAAACCCCTCTCCAGCGTCTCATCAAGAGCTAATTAGCTCCGGCTCTACTGATATTCTCATTAGCTGATTTATACCCATTAACTCAGATATAGGCATGGGACCATTAGCTTACCAGACACATGCTTCAAAATTTCAAGAGGAGCTTATGGGGAATTGACAGTGGATGTGAATGCACACACGCATAGACAACTCACATAACATTAATATGTCGAAAACATTTACTGGCTTCTCAGTAAGGACAGTTTGGGTCAATTTGATAATGGTTCTTTAACCACAAGTTTCGGAGGTAAATGTACATAACATATTTACATCACTTCACCAAAAAAGCAATGCTCATGTTTTAGCCATTTGACCGAGAGACAATCGGCCCCTGACGGTTATATCTCATTCATCTGGGTTCACTCACTAGGCTTAAATGCGGAGAAAGGCTGTTTTCATTAACTTAAATATGAATTAGGCCTGTAAGGGCATTTAATATGGATATGATTATCGTATATTAATGTTTATATATATATTTTTATTAAATCCATGTTATTGATAATTCAATATGCCTACTATGTGCAACACTCATATACTGCCAATTCGGCACGTATATGATATCATTACTGAGGCAACTTCCTACCTCGAGTCTCATCAGTCCAACTACTGCCTGCTGGGGTCGGTGTATTTATGGAATATAATGGAATATATGCTCCCCATCTGAAATCTCTGTGCCTGCTTAATCTTTTTTATTAATGCGTCCCATCATTCATAAAGCAGCACTATATTATAGCAAGTCTTGATTTCGGCAAAGTGACTCAGATGTCCTGAGTGTCCACAGCATATTGTAATCAGTATGCCTAGAGTCCACACATGCGGGCTGAATGAGATAATCATTATGCTTCAATGCACTCACAATATCCGAAAAGCTTCATTGTTTCTATACAGTCCAGAAAATCAATATGAAAATTGTATCAGTATATCTCTATTATTATCTATGATAGGTAATATATCAACTCACGCCGACCACGCCAAAACAAAAACGCTCCACACACACACAACACTTTGCAGCCGGGAAAGGTGAGGGTTTTCTAAAAGCATGCAATTATTTGAACTGTTGACATATAACCGGTATCATATATATATGTACTTTTTTTTTATGTCGTGAAGAAGGGCTGTAACCGCGACTTCTAAACAAACTTTAATATAAAATGCAAAAACACGTCGACGCCCCTCACTGACGACTGCCATGCACAACAAGACCCACAACAAAAATAAGTCCATGCCTCGTCCTTTCTCGTCCAACACTATCGTCACTCCTCCTTTTATCCTTCCGAAGCTCCTCCGTGAGACTCAAGACCGGTGAATGGTGCAGGTGTCGCTCATTATCAATTACTCCACCCGCATCGCTCCGTTCCCACGGCTCTCGGCCCCTGGCCCCGCCCCCCTCATCACAATCCATCTACACAAACACCCACCACATATTATATATAATATATTATATATATAGGCTATATTATATTTCTCTACTGACACTGAAGGCTGGAATAATGGCTACATTTTAAATAGTTTAAATAGAAAACAGTTGTTTTAAATTATAATAATATTTCACATTATTAAGGTTTTTACTGTATTTTTTGATCACATAAATGCAGCCTTTGTGAGCATAAGAGACCCTTGCAATGGGACCCTGCCGTTAACCAGCCATTAGATATAGGGAAGTCGTGGCCTAATGGTTAGAGAGTCGGACTCATAACCCAAAGGTTGTGGGTTCGAGTCTCGTACCGGCAGGGATTGTAGGTGGGGGGAGTGAATGTACAGCGCTCTCTTCCACCTTCATTACCACGACTGAGGTGCCCTTGAGCAGGCACCGAACCCCCAACTGCTCCCTGGGCGCCGCAGCAAAAAAATGGCTGATCACTGCTCCGGGTGTGTGTTCACGTTTTGTGTGTGTTCACTGCTGTGTGTGTGCACTTTGGATGGGTAAATGCAGAGCACTAATTCCGAGTATGGGTCACCATACTTGGCCACATGTCACGTCACTTTTCACTTTTTCACTTTTCACTTTTCATTAAAAAATTAAACGGTAAAACTGTGAAGCACAAATGGATACATAAAACAACATATATTTTTTCATAAAAAAGCTACATATCATTATAGCTTTTAAAACTAAAAATAAAACACATTTTTATAGTATTATTATATTTAGCATTACTGTTGTTATGCTTTTAATTATAATATAACAACATCAGCAGCAGCAACAACAACAATAATAATTAAATAATTAATAATAATTAGCCTTTATGACAACTTCCTATGTGACAGTTTGCCCCGCTATATTCTGTTTGTTGTCCAAACGCACACGAAAAGACTTTCTGTACTGTAGGATCTTCTCTCCCTGTTGTCATCCTCCACTCATGTGATCACCAATTAGTGAATAGCAAATTTGGACAAGTAGGCAACTTTTCTGTAATTGCCAGATGGCAGGATGTTGTGGGACACATTTACTAATAGAAGCCTGTCTGGATTACGTTTTCTCCTAGTCTCACCTGCATCATACAAATTTACGGCATTTGATGAATGTTATTAACATAATCTGCTTTATATGCATCAAGGATGTTGCAGAATCTAGGACGTGATTATTTGAATGTGTCATACAGTGCAGGTTCAAATTGGGCGAGATATTTAACAGCCGCATCCGTGAGCTAATTAAGACCTGTGAAGTGATGTGAACTACATTAGGAATTGAAATTCGAGCATTGTTATTCACTGTTTTCTGTGTTCATTTATTGTGATTTATAGCCATTGACCGCCATGCACCAGCAGCTCCTGTTTTTTAGCAAAGCACTACTTTCAGCAAATATTTTCTTTTTTGGGAAAGTATGTTTTCATCTTTTTGCCTCAGAAGACCATTTGATTTTCACCCATTGATGAGGCTTGATATGACTTGTATATGTGCTCTCCAGAGCACTGTTCCATTCATTTCTCTATTCATTACAATGAAGCACAATCAAGCCACTTTGCTTTCCTTTCAGCTAGTGTCATTGATTTCTTGCTCAGCCTTGCTCACTGAAGCAGCCCAGTTGTGGCCTGTTGGACTCTCTGCTCCTTATTTGATGACTCATGCCCAGCCGACGGCAACACGCTGCACTTTGCTTTTTAATCAGCCAGTTACCGTTATGCTTGTGTCGTAAATGCAGCATGAAGAAAGAGTATCAGTGTGTGATTATTTATTTCGATTAGAATTTAGTGTGCATTAAAATACTTATTTTGTGTGAGGCGGCTGCATGTCAGATTCTTTATGTAGGCTGTACGTCCAAAAAGAGCTGAGGACTGTTTCTGTATTATACATTAGAAGCTCAAAAAGATCACCTTCACATTAAAAAGACATTATAATGCATTATAATCACAATCAGAGGATCCTGAGTTTCCAGCCTAGTCTCATTGTTTATATGTAGGTGTCTCTACATGACATTATATACATTACATATTCTTTTTTTGCATGTTTGGGTATGCTGATGTGAACAATGTGGACACAAAAAAAATGGAAATTTTACATATTTACAAATTTATATAAAAATTAGGGTTGTCAATGTTAAAATAATGTAACGTAATTAACACAAAATTACTGAAGCGCAATTTCTATTCTAACCCTTTAACGAAGTTTTGCTTCACTGTTTGCGATCAGATCATTTTAAACCACTAAACTTAGGGACGTTTTTCAGTCCAATGATCCAGTAAGGCAATGCATTCAAACAGTCAGTCCAAAACAGCGCTAATGTAAAGAAAACCAGGCTGAACACATCAGAGATGGCGGAGAGAATAGAACCTCCTGTTCATTTTCAGATGAATATAATTCATTTAGTGTTATGCTTGAAAACACACAGCTCTGGCATTCTGTGATTGTCTCTGAGGAGCGTGATCCCTCATGCATCGCACTGTGTGAAATACGGACTGAAAACATCCCACGGCTGTATGGCCAGATGATAGGCCTACGCACGTTTCTCGTCTGGATAACCAGCATCTCACTAGTAAAGTTCAGCAAACACGCATTTATATCATTTAAACAAATCTTTGAATGACTAATGAACATTTAATTTCACAAACCTTGCAGACTTAGTCGAGTCTAGTTGAGATCTTGTGAAGTGTGCTTTTCTATCCTGCATTTCAGTGTTCTCTGTTGTACTGGTCGCTCCGTGCAAATTGACTGACAGAAGGAGAGTTCAGCCTCGCTGGAGACGCGGGATCGACAAACTTTAAACTCGTGATTTGAAATTATGCTGCGCTTTATGCAGTTGCCCACTGTCATATTCATGTCATTTTCACTGTGTGCTGTATGTAAAACGAGTGTTACCTTGGCTTTATTTAAAAAAAAAATGATTCACACAAACTTCCCAGAATTCAGAGTGCCCTGTTGGTTACAGTGTTTACTTCCTTTTAATTAGATTTTTATAAATTTTATTTATTTGTGAAAATGCTTTGTCTTCTAATGTATAAGTATGTTTATTTTACACGTTTTTTTTTTTATCCATTTTCAAATTATTTCACATTTCTTAAATAATTAAAATAAATAAAATTATATCGGCCACCCTGCTTTCCAAGATATCGGCATCGGATGTCAAAAAGCCCATATCGGTCGACCACTATTCAAAATTGTCATTTTTTGAACCGAGGTAGCACTAGAATCATAGAACAGAATAAAATGTTTAACTGTGTTAAATAAATCCCATTGATCACAAATACAGTGCATAAATAAATAAACCCAATTGATCATAAATAGAATCAACCAATTAATTCCATGAATGAAATATTCATAGATTATTCATAGAGAGGATTTGTAAACATCTATATCTGTAAAGTTGTTCATATGTAAATGATTTGCATTTTAGATTATGTCAGTACGTGAATAATGTATGCTTTAGTGTCTAGGAAAACATAAGTAAATGTACAGTACATGTGATATAACCACGGTTTCGGTAAAATACATGGGAATACTCATCAGTTAAATTCAATTAGAATTTTGTGTACATTAAACTACTTATTTTGTAGGAGTGAGCATGTCAGATTCTTTATGTAGGCTACTCATCCAAAAAGAGCAAAGGACTATTTCTGAATTATTTTACTGATGTTTTGTACATCAGAAGTCAATATAATCGCTATTTTAATCACAATCAACCTGGAGCCTTAAAGAGCAAATATACTGTTCTGACCAGTGTTAATTTTGACAGCAAATTTTTATTTAGTCTTAGTCATCTGAATTGTTTTAGTGTAGTTTTTAGGTCCGACTTAATGTCCATAGAAGTTTAGCAACTAATCACTGTAGATAGGTTTAGTTAGTGTAATGCTTTTATTAAGCATTTCTCTAAAATTTCCTATATAGGTTTGATATTAAGGTTTTATCATGATATACAACGATTTAACTGCGGTGACACACAACATGCCTTTATATTAAAATGAATTAAAACCACTTCTCATAAAGAAACAAGAACATGGTCCTCCTTTCAGTTAAATACCAATGGTTATATAATATTCGTTCTTTATAACAACTTACCACATTCTTCATTCTTTCAAGCAGACTTTATATAAATCAGTTTAATTATCCTTATAGCTCATAAAGTTTTTCAATCAAGAGTAGTGAGTGATTTTCTCTCTTTCTTTTGTTGCTTAATTAACATCAATGACTCGGACAAATGCAACTAAATTAGGCTGCTGTCCCTTTAAAAACCGAATGCACGGATGTTATTAATAATGATCCACACCATACACCAACGTTAGCGGTCACTTGTGACGTACCCCGGTGTTTATGTGAATACTCGTCAAAACGGACAATTCTACATCATTTTGTGTGTATTTCTCCATTCATGCGATGTGAAAGAGAACTGAATTCAGTCGTGCGCTGTGTGAGAGGCGCTTTTCTGTGTGCGCGCTTCGGGTGTGTGCGATCCTAAACTTGACCGAATTGAGTTCTCTTTTGAATACCCACGTTTCGTCTCGCGTTTTTTATTTCGTTGATGCAAATGGTCAATTGTTTTCGTCATGGTTTTTCTTTTTTTTTTTTGGCGTTTTTATATTTCGTTAATCGTCTCGTTTTCATCGATGAAAAATGGTTGTTTACAAATTATGACGAATTTTCGTCAACGAAAGTCAAATCTGACAAGCTTCCTAATTACATCATTACAATTTTCATCTCCATATAGCAATTCGGAACCTATACAGCTGAAAATGCTTCTTAATAGAGTGGAGCTTTCCCTCAGACATTGAGTAACCTTTGGGGGGGGGGGGGGGCGGGTGAAGTTTACCATGATTTTACATGACGTTCAGCCTTAGGGGTTTCACCACATCTCACTGACTGTCCGTATGCAAGTTATCGATTATGATAATGAACTGCATTCTGTGCCAATAATATTATGTATTGGTTACAGTAGTGGATTGACTAATAATGGTCTTAAATGGTCGACTTACTCTGTGAGAACAGTGGATACCAATATAAAGCCGATTTATTTTATGTACAATAAAACAAACATTCACAACTTGCCTGCGATACAAAAAATAATTTATATACCTTTGCCATCTTTTTTTTATTAAAATTTTTATAATCATAAAATAAATAGTTTTTTGATTAGCAATCAATTTAACCCCAAAAAAAGTGAATACATTTCACAGCAGTCATATTCTTAATTCCTTATTGGATTAACTGTGCAGCTCTAGTATGTTTGTGCACTCTTTCTCTCTTCCCCCGATCCAAATTCCAAACAGGTCATTTGCATCGCCTTGTTCATTCCTGAAGGTCATCTGTGGTAAGACATGAAAGACAGAGAGGGAGAAGTTGAATGCAAGACACTGGACGGCCTGTGTATGCGTGTGTTTGTTTTGTGCATTTCAAGGCCGATTTAGGAAGAGTTTAGAGAGAAAATATTCATGAATCTGCCGTTTGATGTTGGCGAATATTGTTTAGCTCTTAATACCAGAAGAGGTGCTCTACACTGCCACTGCTTCCTGTTTGTTATGATTAGAGTTCAGAAGCCTCGTGGACTTTCGCCTCCTCTCAGTCAATGTTTTTCCTCCAGGGGGAAAATGGGCATTTGATGTGATGTGAAGATGCCGCTTGGTGCATTTTAAGCATCTTTCTGTCATTGGATTTGGGCGTCCTTTCATTGATTGCAACAGGAGATTTTGATTTTTTGTCATGAAAAAGGATCAACAAATACAGTCCTTAGGGTCAAACTTGTATATTTTACATTCAAATCTCTATTTTTCTCAACAAATACATGAAATATTCAAATAATAACCACTTGTCCTCAAAACGCAATTGCTTTAGAGAGGAGCAAATACTGAATTGAATAGATATTTGAATAGCTGCTGTTTGAATTGTATCTTTGGTTGTGTCAGTAATTAACAATCGGTCCCTATAGATTCTCTTTGCCACCTGGAAAATTCTCAGTCCCTTAAAGTATATAACGGCCGGGAAACAAGAAAACACACATCAAATTGTATTCTCAATACTTCAACTTTATTCATAGATACAAAGATATTATGTAGGCATATGTCGAGGGGAGTTTCAACCCTTTAACCAATGAGGATATAGATGACATACATATAGGATGTTGGCCAAGAATATGTGTTATACAAAAATGGCCACATGTACAGGAAAATATGGACATATTAGGAATAAACTTGGCGAAGGATGCTGAACTATCTTCATAGTTCATCACGAACCCCATTACCTTGGAGTCCTAGCTATCGTGTCCTCATTTGAACATTTGAACCAAGAAAAGCTAATGCATACATGTGCGCATGCGTACCTCGAATATGAGTTAGAGATATTAAAACATAATACAAGAGAGAGAGAGAAGATCAGATGGAGGAGGGGGGAATCAGAGAGAGACAACAGTGCGCTGTACAGGGAGGGCGAGTGAGAGAAGGAGAGAAGAAAAGGAGGGGTTAAAACATCTGGAACCAATACAGACAGAGAGTGTTTTCTAACAGGTTGTAATACAGATTAAATGGTCTTGATTTTAAATGCTGTTCAATTTGTAATGCCACACTGATGCTTAACACAACACCACAACAATTTCAGCAAATTAAGTAATTTGGTAGAAATTAATGCAATGACTGAATTACTGAAACCAATATACAATGAGACAAGTCTGAAATAAAAAAAAAAAAGTAAATATTAATTCTGCACTATTTCTAGGCCATTAATCAAATAGGTTGATTTGAACTTCTTTTTATAAAAGTTTAGACTTCCTTCCTTCCATTGAAAGACATGTTGCTTTTGAAACATTCCCAAATTATTTTCCACAAAGTTGTATCAACATTTTGCATTAAATTAGAATTAAATTACAAAATAGATGTGATCTCAGAAATGACCTTTAGACCACACTTACAAAAAAAATAAAATACTAGCTAAAAAAATTTATAAATAAATGAAACTGCATCCACACAGCTGAGAATGTAGCTCAATCGGGAACAGCTGCTGTGTAAACAAAATAATAAAAGGTTATCGTCTGGCTTTTTTTCTGTTTTGATTTGCTTCAAATTCCCACTTCAAATATAAAACTAAAGATCCAGCATGCTAAAGGTTTTGTTCTCCATTGCAGGTCACTTTTCACCTTGGAAGACTTCTAAACAGGTAAAACGTATCGTATTCCAGCCCTCTGAATTTAATTAAAAGAACTAACATCAAGCGTGTACTCTCAATATTGAGTGATTAGGTCACATTATACATTATACAGCATCTGTATGAATAGCCATGACTGTTGAGCTTTATTACTAAGATGAATGCATAATAGAGGCTTTATTATATTGTTATAACATATTACCACTAACTGCACTGTACTAAGCTACTGCTTGTGTCTCTTAATAGACAGATACAGTAAGAGACTAATTTGCTTCATAGATGCACCACTACAATGCCAAACGGCAGCTATACTTTTACAGTATTTTAAAATAAATCAATCAGTTTTAATAGAACAAATAATATTTTCTAGTTACAAGTATAATTTGTTCTATTAAAATCTTTTTAAAGATCTGTCTATACTCAAGTCAGCTAGAAATTGCTTTTTGTGAGTGCAGAATTGTTTTAAAAATCCACTAATCACAACTGGAAAGGTTGTGGAAATTCATTTGTTAAAAGCTGTGGGGACCCCAGTTGAAATAAACACTTAATACAGCAGAGAACAAATCACTGCACCTTCACTAATCTTCTCTCACTAACCAGTGCACTGTGTAATGTGGCACATAAAACCTTGACCCTCAGCAGCAGTCTGTCTCTGTAATGTCCTCTGATTCTGATCCAGTTTTCTCAACTGTTTTGTCTGCTTGACTACAGTCTAAAGAAAATGTTCTTCAAAATCTGAACTGTATATGTATATTTACGTAAATGTATATGACCGAATAAGGTATATGACGGCATATAATTATTTGCAAAGAAATCAAATGATTTTAATAGGCCAAATAATATTTTCTTGTTAAATATATTTAACATTAAATATATAAATTTTAGTGAAATCTAATTTTGCTCAGGTTTTGCATTTTTGTGAGTGCAATTTCGATAAAATGTTGTTTTACAAATCACAAAATCACAACTGAAAAAGGTCATTTTTAAAAGATGTCTAACTCTAATTGGGAAAAAAGCACTTAATTTGTGATCATTTTAGAGCTGAGAGCAAACAAAAAATAAATAAATCAACTGACTTTAACATACCAAATCTAGTTATGCTCGGGTCAATTAAAAACTTTTTTTTTTTGAGTGCAATTTATACAGTATACATTATCCAAAATCTATCCAACTGAAATGTTATGAATTCGTATTAAAATGGAGAACCCTTGCTTAAAAAAAAAACCCATATGTGATCATATTACAGCTGAGAACCAAAGAAACCAACAAATCAATCAATCAAATTATATTGATTATATTTTCTCTTAAAAATCTAGTTATGCTCAAGTCGGCTAGCATTTAGCATTTTTGTGAGAGTAATTTATATAAAAAATGTTTTACAAATCCAGTGATCACAACTGGAAAAGTTATGAAAATTCTAATTTCGTATATACACACACACACACAAACACACACTACATCAGTACATGCTACATGCCTACCCATCCACCCACACATTTATTTATTTTTAGTTCGAGATCCCTGCCCTGTCTCCTTCTATAACAAAGGCTTGACTGGTCATAAATCGACTGATTTTTCTTCACTCTACAGAGAGTCAGTCGCACTGCCTCGAGCTGTTGGCCACTGTACTGTCATTCTTCAACACATATCTTTATATCTATCTCTATAGGGAACAGAACTGGGACAGAGCGAACGTCTCGCTACTGCAGTACAGTAGAGCAGTTTAGGCTTTATCATCTCTGTCCCTCCCTTACGCTGGGGTTTAATTAGACACCATTTGCTTTAAGAATGTCTCCACAGCCAGAGAGAGTTTCATGACTGGAAAATGTTAAAATGGTCCATTTTTTCTGCAATTATCCATGTCCAAATAATATTAGCCTGTGTTGAATGTCACGGTTATATGGTCAGAGCACTGAATCATTCAGTCGATTGAAATTATGCGATATGAGCACATGATAATGTGGCTTTTGCTACAGACTGGCAATGGATAGAGCTTCAAAATACCGAAATGTTGTAATCCATATGAGAACAGCCTTAATGAATATGGCTTATAATAGAACTGAAATATGTTAATATCTTTTAGACTTCTGACAGTAGTTATAATATTGATGTTTATGTACAGTATTCGCTCAGAAATGGCTCAGAGGTACAATCATTTTGACAATCTAAAGAAATCAAAATCTTTTTATTTCATCTACGAGCGTGTAAATTCTAATGCCCCGATTTTCACAGACTCTAACTCAAAGTAGAGTTAGCACATACACTATTTATAATAAAACTGTATTTTTTTATTCATCACAAACCTGAACCCAGTGCAAAGCTGAAGTTATGTTTAAAAACTGACTTGAACCCCCCCTCTGTGTGAGCCTCTTTGAGCAACGATTGCTCTGAGCACAAACCTATTTGCAAGAGTATGTACGTCACAGCGCTTCGCTCTGGAAATAATAACATCATCTATGAGCTAATGTGCGTGTGTGCATGAGTTTGCTTGGCAGTAACGTTTTAATCTGTTTGTTTCCCAGCCACACACAGCAGCCCAGAGGCATTTGCCTTCATCCTCTTGAGCTCCTCCAGATTAACATGCTAACACTGACCTCCTTTAATAAGCCTTGGCATCTTTCTCAGTCTGGCATCTACTTTCTCTCTTTGTTGATTTTTCCTCCTCTTCTTCAATTATGCCTTTTGTTTGGCTTTGCTTTTAGGGCGCTTTCAACGCTAAAGCTTTTGGCACGAACCCGAATCCATTTGTTGTCCAGGGTTGGGTACTATTATTTAATCATCTCACTGTCAGTTCAAAAGTTGGAACTGAACAGCCATGACCTGACAGGAAGTTGAATTGTATGAATATGAATGACAGGAAGTAGAATTTACTAATTGCAATTCAAATGTTCCTTTTCTTGTTGACAGTTGGATTTATTGGGGTAAATGTCTTCTTTCGGTTGATTTTAATTGTATTTTAATTATATAAATTTTGCTACCTTATTCAAATTTAGCAAATTTAATTGAAATTTAAAAAGCATTCTGATGCAATTCTTCATGGCACACAACCCTGGTGTCAGCTTGAAAAGGCGAATACAAGTACATCCGAAAATCATATATACGCAATTTGACCTAAATCATGAAAATGAACAGATATAGAAACCAAATAATTTGCATTTTTGTAGTCATTGACTGGTTGTTCATATGACAATGTGTATAGTTAGAGATACACATTATGTATTTTGTCAGTAGTACTTTATAAAAAATTATTAAAATACACTACCGTTCAAAAGTTTGGGATCAGGAAGTGTTCTAAAAATTCTAAAAACATCTGTGTAAACAAGAGATTGTTTAACATTTATTTATTGAAATCATCTCATAATTTGGTAATGGAATTGTATTTCTTGTTTTTTTCTTTCTTTCGAATATTTACTCTATAAAACTACTAAGAGAATCGTTAATGAAACCATTAAAGGGGTCATATGATGCGAATTAAATTTTTCCTTTCTCTTTGGAGTGTTACAAGCTCTTGGTGCATAAAGAAGATCTGTAAAGTTGCAAAGACTAAAGTCTCAAATCAAAAGAGATATTCTTTATAAAAGTTAAGAGTCAACCATACCTACCTAAAATGGCTACAAAGACAGTATAAGTCATTATAATCAGTAATTATGTCCCCGCTGGATGCAACAAATGCCTCATTTGTAATGGGTTTTGTCTCGTCCTGCTGAGAGACGGCATCACAGTATGGTGAGGGGCGTAACATTTCCGTCACACGCTTGAGGTATTCGGCCAATCACAACACACTGGATAGCTGGCCAATCAGAGCACACCTTGCTTTTTTAGAACGATGAGCTTTGTAAAAATTGACGCGTTTCAGAAAGGCGGGGCATAGAGGAGCAACAATAGTGTACATTATATGGAAAAGAATGTGTTTTTTTAACCTTAAACCGCATAAACACATTTCATTACACCAAATACACAAAATAATGTTCTTTTTAGCAACGTCATATGACCCCTTTAAGAGGAATCGGAACTAGTAAAAATGACAAAAGTGCAAAATGACTAGCAGAGGTAGAGGGTGGGGGAATCAAACTTGGGTTCAAAGCAAGCAATCAAATCATGTGTGGCAACAGCTTTGATATTAGAAAAAGTGGACTATGCCTGATTACTGTTCTTCACACATTCTATTTGCATAACCTAATTTTGGGTGTTGTGCAAGATCCCGGTGTATTGAAGTGGTTTGGGAACGTTTCGCCCACAGCTTACATTCAAGATTACATTCAGTGTCGTCAGCAATAGAGAAACAAATCAAGCGTCCTTGATGAGCCCTTGATGCGGCCTTATTTTGCTGAGCTAGAACTAACTTGCCACGTATTGTGTGAGTGTATGCTTCATTTAAAAACTAATTACCACAAAGCGAGTTCATTGTTAAACACCTTCCTATCCCACGGCCAGTGAAATTCCAAGGCGGAAGTTGCCTGGAAGAGCGCAGTTTGCTTACTCAGTTCAGCATATTAATAAGCTCAGCGCTGGGCGCTTTACTGAATGCCGGTGTATTTGCAGGTCGTGGAACGTTGGGATCCTCACAGCAGTCCCACAACCAGTCTATCTATCCATGCTCTCCCTCACAGCGCTCCATATCTGCACTGGCCCTCAGGTCCAGAGTTTGACCTGACCAAGCCTGACCCCTATGACCTGTATGAGAAGTCCAGGGCTATCTATGAGAATAGGCGTAAGTAACTGAAGCAACTTCTTGCTAGCACCTAAAGCTAGCATTAATGCCTACTGCTAATCTGTGCTGTTTACCTACTGTAATTTTCCACTGAAATTTGCACACTTGCTTATGCACATCAAACACCAATTTTATTTCCTGTTATACATGTCAAAAGGTATGTAGCAGCGTGTCCTAATGAGGCAGAATGTGCTAAAGCAGCTAACGTTAAAAGCTATCTTTTCGGTGAGATTCGGAATGAGCGACAAGAAATTTTGCCAATTACTTGATTTGTATTTCTGTAGCATTATGTAAAGTTGCCCTATCCACAGTGAAATATCATTCGTTGAATTTTCCACTCTACAGTTGTAAAAAATGTAATGGAAGAAATCGTAGCGTCAAATATCGGCCGTAGAAATGGAAGTTAAATTGAGTTGCTTTTATATAAGGAGTTTTTAGCCACTAAAAAAGCCAAATTTATGTTACAAATGTTGTTAGATTTTATTCATGATATTAATCATATCAGAGCTGTACTTGAATGTATGTTACCAAGAGTAAATAGAGTTCAAGATGGCCACTGAATAAACTGATATTAAACTTCAAATATGCTCACCTACAACTTTCCGTTTGAACCAAAAAATGACTTTTACTGGTGCCTTATTGAGTTGGGCCTGGTTAGAACATGGACTTGAGTGACCATGTCAGCTCTCTCGGACTCAAAAAATACCTTTCCATTGTTGTGTCTTACAATGTTGTCCTCCATGGTAAGTGTTTTGAGGTTGTTGCATCTAGTCAGTTTGGAAGTTTCCCACAATGAGATCTGTAGAGCTGCTCTGGGGTCTGGGAGAACTTTAGTGGTCTTAGTGATTTTTACTTTATATAACACATTACATTATTAATGCAGGTACTTTCTTAACCAAATTTAGAGACTTTACCACACATACAGGCTTTCTGAACTTTACCGAGGTCCCTATGAACCAACATTCATATTCATTGTATTTTTTAGTAGAAGCGTATGTTTAATTCAACAAATAGTTTGAAATGCACCAATTCATACTTATTACTGCACCTGAAATCTACTGCATATTGAACAAATAAGTCTGAACTGTCAATAGAGTTTATTTTGCATTTCTAAAGGTGCTTTAAACTGATTGACAGCAATTGAATCGATAGAGGTCAACATGTTCTGCTGCTAGCAGGCGCTTCTATTCAACTTCTGTCTGCTCTCCCATTATTGGCCACTTCATCGTTTCACAGTCCATTTGCATAAACCTTTTTCTACTGACATTTTTCAACTGTTTTAAATCAGCAGGTGTGCTCTTCCTCATTACTGTTTCCTAGTCTATACCTCCTATTTTATTTTGTATATAGTTTTCTCTAGTATTCACAGCTGGCAATGACCGGTTGGTAATGGAGATGTTGGTTAGTGTTGATGATTACCTTCTCTCTTGTGCAATGATCCTCCTTAGAATTATAAGAGGTTTTGCTTTATTATTATTATTATTATTATATTTAGCATCTATTGTAGATACGCTGGTGATTATAGACTTGGTGTGCAAACAGTTTGGTTTCTCTTTAAGGTAAGTATGCTCGCTTCCTGATGGTTGATTACATTTTGTATATTTTTGTTTTTTTTTTTTTTTTTTTTTTTTTTTTTTTTTTTTTTTTTTTTTTTTTTTTTTTTTTTTTTTTTTTTTTTTTTTTTTTTTTCCCACTCTCATTTTTTGAGGAAGATGCTTTAAACAGCCTCATTTTGTGAATTTGCACCTCTTTCTAAACTGAAAGTGTCAGGAATGTTTGAGTATGTTCAGTCACAACACTGTTAATGTTTTATAGCTGTTTGAAAATGCACTTGATGTTGCAAAGACACTGTAGAGATTTTGCATTCTTTCAAGATGGTTAATAGAAACTTTTAAAATCTCATTAATACGTATTATATTCAAGCATTTTTTAAGGAGCTTAGGTTTTAACAACAACAACGACACATATTCTGTTTATGTTAATGCATATTTTATGTAATTTTTGATGGTTGAATTCATAAACCTTTATACTTTTACCTTTTTTTATCATTTTATACCTTTAAACCTTTGCTTTATACTTTTTTTGAATGAAACCTTATCAGGACATCAAAAAACACTTTTTTGAACAATATTTATGTTGTAAAAAGGCTGAAATTAATATCTCAGTATTTATGTATTTGCTCTTAAATGGCGTTGTATGGTCAATTCTATCAATCATTAAAAAGTTAATGTATTTAAAGCGTGTTTTCCATGCTCTTCTTATTGAATGCAAAGAAAATTATTTAATCATTTTATATGCACTCATTTTACAATAAATAATAATAAACAGCAACATTCAACTGTATATGTTTATTGAAACATTCCAAAGCATGCAAAATATCACACAGAGACTTCCACAAATAATTTAATTCTGAACTGATTAATTTCAAAAGAGCTCATTTGCCTGAATCAAACTCTAATGCAATTGAGGTTTAAATTAGAGAGCTAAGCATCTTGACACTGTCGTACTTAAACCAGCCTACTGCTACAGTCGAATGAAAAGCATGTAAATCATCCCAGTATATACCAATATGTTGGTTAAATATCACCAGAATATCAACCAGCTCCAGCAGAGAGGCAGATGAGGTTGCAGGAATGATGCAGTTAAGATCAGACTCCCTCTCAGAATCAGGCTCAAGCTTCACCTGGCACCTAGTTTAAATGCAATATACATATAGCATAATGTATGGCCGTGTTTAGGTTTTCAGGCCGAAATGCGCTGCTCATGCCGATCTCAGTGTCTGTCTGCTCTGAGCCAGGAGATGAACTTGAGTTTTGAGATATTATATAATTAAAACCCCAAAATCAAGAACTGACTTCATACATCCACTAAAAAACACCTAAACACCAGTTGATTAAAAGTCAGTCAGACTTGTCAAAATAGTTCACATTATTTTGTTATGAAATGACATTTTAAGTGTGCTTCAAGTGCATTTTTGTGGGCACTGTATATTCACATATATCTTCATTGCTTTGTAGCTGTTGGGCATTATATTAGTGAGACAGGTGATGTATATGTTGTAGTTAGTATATTTACAGGTGTGTGTGTTTATGTAAGCAGTGATTTATGGGCTGTCCTTGTATCTCTCCCTTTCTTAGAGCCAGGGCTTCCTCGAGGAGCTCTCCCAGCTGACCCTTCCGGTGAGTAAATAAATCTACACCCAAAACAGAAACAATCTGACAGAAGGAGTGCTGCATAAAATAAAGTCTGAAAGTTTGAGGTTCATTTTTTATATCCAGTTTTTATGACCTCTATAATTTTTTTTTTAATATTTGGCATAAAGTTTGGCCTGCTGCAGTTTGACATTTTTCTGCATTTATTATCTTCAAATACTAAAATCATACGCCTAAAATCATATGCCAATTTTAAGGACATTTTTCATCAAAACTATCATTACAAAAAAAAAAAAAAGGCTGGAAAATATATTCGTATTTTATGTAGTTGTAAAATGGTAATAAAATAAAGTCTAAATAGAAAGTACAGTGTAATGCCTTGCACATTAAAATCATTTAAAGGTGCATCAAGTCGAAAATATAAAGTCGAAAATATAAATGCAAATAAAGTCTGAAAGTCTAGTATTCATTTTTTATGCACTTATTGTGACCTCTGTGAAATACTAGCTGGAGATTTTATTTTTTGCCAGCTTTTGCCACTTGTCATTCGCACTGCCTTGAGAATGAAGCTCTCAATGCAGGTTCAAGAACATAAAATGAATGATTTTACAAATTAAGTACTCAATGAACAGAAATGGGGGTCTTAAATGTCATCCAGAACACTAAATTACACTTGAAGGATGAGAATAGTCGTAGTTGTGAGATAAATGTGTGCTTTCATTGACACCATCAGAGTTCCAGGAGGTGGAGGTGCACTTGCGCAGACAGAAGTCCGGTTTTGGCTTCAGGATCCTGGGCGGAGAGGAACCAGGACAGCCTGTGAGTCTGGAGGCTCAGGAGAAGGCCCGTACTCTAGGACTAACCACACGCTCCCTAAAACAGAGCTTACTGTCATTTGCTACCATGATAATGTGTCTGTTCATCCACTTTAGTTTCCGTATATAGTTTAAAGAGAGTCTGTAATAACCGTGCTGTGCATTTACAGATCCTGATTGGTGCAATCATCGAGAAGAGCCCAGCAGATAAAGACGGGCGTCTCCGGCCAGGAGACGAGCTGATGTCAGTCGATGGGATCCCTGTGGCTGGAAAACCCCACCGTTATGTCATTGACCTCATGCACGGGGCGGCTCGGACTGGGCAGGTTAAACTCACTGTACGACGGAGAATTCAGTCCACAGGTGAGAAATGGCTGATGTTTATTTCATTTGTCTACCAACAATGTCCAACAGTGAACGTACATCTTTTAATATAGTGTCATATCTATTGTGTTTAATAGCAATTTGTGGTAGAAATGTCATTTTTAACATTTTGAGTGGAAAGTGGCTACCTTCTTTGTCTTGCTAAGGCTAATTTCATTGCTACATTTTATGTATCCTTAAAACACAGTTAAACAACAACGTTTCTGCATAATATTACAAATATTAAAGTTTGATTGGAAATGACACACAATCATAATATCAAAAGTGAACATAAAATGTTTAAAAAAGCTTTTACACCCCACAAGCAAGCTAGCGAAACACAAGGGATTTGACTATTTATTTGTTAAATCTGAACAAATATGTGATATTTACCTTCTTCACCGTCACATGTGTTATATTTCATCTCAAGCATGCACTTCACTGTTGTCTCCATGGTAACCAAGCACACTAACATTTGATTTTTGTTATAAAAATGAAAATTTATTAGGGTCAAAATTGATTGTTGTGGTGGAAATGACACCAAATGAGGAACATTCATATTTACATTGGCATAAATTAAATAATGAAATTGTTTATTTCAGCTTTGTTTTAAATGATCATAGTTCTAAACATGTAACATGGATTTTCAAAATGGATTTTCATAGTTTAAGATTAAAAGTCTGGGTCTAGGACAAGAGTTCAGCAATAAAATATGCTCATAAAACACATTTGAAAAATAACAAGAATAAAAGATGGTAGCATGATCCAAAGTTTCCAGTGCAGATTTAATATGACGTTCATATATCAAAAGAGAGAGAGAGAAAAAAATGACCTTTGTTTAAATAATATAAAGTTATAATAATAATAAACCTGGGGCATAAATCTGACTGAAGCGGAAGAAACAACCTTTAACGGCTAAGTTGTCATTTCTGACAGTTACAGCTTTATAGATTGTGGCAAAAGTATTAGATAAGTTATATAGATATATATATGGAGGTGAATGAAGAGGTTCTGTTAACTCGTGTTGCTATTATGTGTCCTCTGTCTGTCTCTATCTCGTCCACTCGTCTAATAAATTCTTGGTGTGTAGCTGAGGTCGATTCGTGCCCTCTCGAGCGGACCTCCCTCACCATCCCGCGGTCTGGATCATTCCTTCAGTTTAATCTCCCTGACAATCGTTTCTCCTACCTTTTTATCTTCAGTGGAGCGGTGAGGCAAGGATGGCTGCTGGCTTTTTTTGGGGCTTACCGTGTGATCACAGACGGAACTTCAGAACGCTTAGCACAAACCCTATACTATAGCTCTTTTCTTTCTTTTATCTTCTCTCACAGTCACTTGTATTAATCATAGTTGATACCTGCTTCGTATCTACAAAATTGTATTTAAATTTTAATGGAGCTGTTAGAGTAGAAATAAATAAATAATATATTAAAGTTATAATTGTTCTAGAAATATTTGGAATAATCTATATTTGAATATATTTTGAGTATAAAAATGTAATTCATTCCTGGGATGCAAAGCTGAATTTTAAGCAGTCATTACTCCAGTCTTCAGTCACATGATCCTTCATAAATCATTCAGATATATTCTGATATCATACTTTTTTTAGGATTCTTTGATGAATAGAAAGTTCAAAAGAACAATGTTTGTTTGAAATAGAAATCTTTCGTATCATTATAAATGTATTTACTGTCATTTTGAAACTATTTATTGTGTCTTTGCAGTATAAAAGCATACATTTCTTTCAAAGAAAAGTAACAAAATCTTACCCAAGCTTGTAAATCGTTATATAAGGTACAACGGAGCTAAAGGCCCACCTTAAGAAAAAAAAATTGCTATTCACTGCACCTAAAACGTATAATTGCAGAAACAATATATATGTTGTATTGGGCATTAATGGAGCAACAGATTTTGTGTGAAAATAAATCATTCAAGTTGTTTATTTTATTTAAAAATCTTATAAATGTATGAGGTGGCATGATGGGCCTTTTACTCCACACACGGGGTAAAAGGCCCACCAGCATGGGGTAAAAGGCACACGGTATTGATACAAATATTTCAGCTAAAATAATGCTACAATTTTTAAGCTATTTTTTTTTCAATTATGTCTAAGTTTCAAAACAATCACTTTAGCAAAGTTTGTACTATTTTCTGCTTATTTTGACAAATAAAATATGAAATGTCATTAAAATACAGAAACAAAATCATTTTAAAAAGTAAAAATTCTGAAAGCATTGAAGATAATTATTGAATATTTATTTACAGTAGTAACAACAAATTATATTTTATTATATGATATGATTAATATCATGTTTTTAAATATGATGGTTTCACTCTAAACTTGGTGATTATCTCTAAGATGGACACCCAAAATAATGAATTCAATTTACCATCTGAATCTAACCATGTCAACAAATGGAAAAGTCAGCCATCTATTAATTATCATGTTAATTACTGTGTGCCTTTAGCCCCAACAGCAGGGGTGCTTTTTACCCCAAATACCATACTTTTACATATTCTTTTGTTATTTAAAAACTGTTGCTTTAATTATCTTAAACAAAACGAAAATCATAAAGAAGACCTTTGTCTCAAAATATATGCATTAATTTGAGCAATTCTCATTTGCTACTTAAATCGACAACATTTAAAAAAAAAAAATGCGATCGCATCAAAGATCAGATAAATACACACGTGCATCCTGAAAAGCGGATGTTTTGGAAAGTACTACGCCACGTTTTTGTGCCATCTAGTGGTAAAGATGAAAATAATATCAAAGGCGCCTTTAGCCCCGTTGTACCCTACTATGTAAAAATATTGTCACTTTCAAAACTCAAAACCTCCTTTCCTGTCCAAAAAGATGTTTTCTTGTTCTTATTTTGACTAGATACTCATGAACTTCTTAAATATACAGTTTAGTGGTCATAATACAGAAATATTTGACTGCACATTGAACGCAACGATTAACCAATTATAATCAAATATATAGAACGTGTTGTGGCTTTGCTGCTGCACAATCATCTCATAGTAAATAATCTTTTTGAACCCTTTTCATAGTAAAATTTCATAGTACTGAGACAGCTTTGGTCTAGGTCACCAATGATCAGCTAATAGCCTCAGATTCTGGTTCTCGCTCTGTTCTTATTCTTCTTGATCTTAGTGCCTCTTTTGATACTGTTAATCACAACCTTTTAATCAGTCGTCTGGAAACTGTCTTTGGTGTTTCTGAGACTGTTTTAACCTGGTTTAGATCTTACATCACTGATCTTCAACAGTTTGTTTGTATGAGTGGTTTTTGGATGGGCTCTGTCCATACGGGTGTTCCTCAAGGTTCAATTTTAGGCCCCTTAACTTTTATGCATTTACATATTTCCACTCGGACTGCTTCTAAGATCACATGAGCTTAATTACCATTTTTATGAAGACGACACTCATTCTAGGCCTGGTCAAAATTTGGATGTTTTTTTTTTTAACACATTGTATTTCTCAGATAAAATATGGATGTCTGAAAACTTCTTGTGTCTTAATAATGATAAGACTGAAGTCTTGCTCATTGGCAACTCCCATCAGCTTCGTAAATATATATAACCATTGATTTCAGAGTCCTTTTCTTTCTCGCTCTGTTATCTTCAGGTGAACACTGTCCAGAGAATGGCCGCAGTCCTGGATCGACCCAGCACAGTTCCCCGAGGAGTGACTTCAACTCCAGAATGTTCTATAACAACTCCACTCCCTTGCAAAACTCTGCCTCATCCACCACAGGCTCCTCCCCACCAGACACTGTAGCCAATCACAATCTGCAGCCTAGTGATGTCACCATCCAGCGCAAGGAGAGCGAAGGGTTCGGATTCGTTATTATCAGTTCACTGAACAGGCCTGAATCTGTGGCTGCTGCTGGTAAGGAATAATTATTTTTGTACACTTCACACACTTTAATTTGAACTTATTTTCAATCTGGAATGTTCCTTTACTGTAATAGCTTACTCAGGTTGGCTGCTTCAAAGGGCCATAGTGATTTTAAAAGTGCAGCATGTCCTCATAAACCTGTGTATTAATAATGGATGCACTCCTTTTTGAGGGCTGAAGAGGCTAGTTACAATGTTCTAATGCAGCGCCCACACTCGTATATAAAAACAGATCCACTAACAGGAAAGGACAGAGTGCAGATAGAGAGCTCTCTCGATGCGTTACGTAAAAAGTATTTGTGTGTGTGTGTTGTCAGCCGTACCCCATAAGATCGGCCGGATCATTGAGGGAAGTCCAGCAGACCACTGTGGGAAGCTCAGGGTTGGAGATCGTATTTTGGCCGTCAACAATCAGTCTATCGTCAACATGCCACACGCCGACATCGTCAAACTGATCAAGGACGCGGGACTCAGCGTCACACTCAGGATCATCCCTCAGGAGGGTGAGTTGACATCTGTGAAACTGTTTGAATGGGACTTTTACACAAAGATTGACTCTTACATAATTCTTCTACTGAAGCGACTATGTGTAATAGCCATTTAAGTGTTAAAATACTTTATTTTATCTGAGTTTAATATGCAGAGACAACTTTAAGTAAGCCATTTACAGGTCGACTTCCTGAACATTGCTCTGACATGTCAAATGGCTCAACCAATAGTGTGAGGCTGGGCGGGACTACCTGTTTTTCTGAACAATAGAAGAGGGTGGGGTAAAAGGACTGGTCAGGGTGTTTGTGGAACGTTATTTTTGCCGTGTGCTTGGTGAAGCAGAGATTTTATGCTGTAGCTTTAAGGAGCCTCTGACTGTTTTTTAAATAATCGGAATTATTTCAAACAAGCTATCCTTTGACAGTTTTTTTTTTAAAGCATAATATAAGTATTTTTAGAAGTTAAAATGTGATTGGATGCTATTACTGTTTTTGTCTGAATTGTAGTTTGTAGGGCTGTCAAAATAGCTGAAAAACTAAATTCGAATTTTGTACTTAAATATTATCAATATTCTAATTATATTAGAATTTAAAAGGCATAATTTCCATTAGGGTGGGAAAAAAAGCTTTTGGCTTCTCTTCTGAGGCCACAAGAGGGCGCATAGAACAAAATAATAAAATATTATAACCTACACCTTAGCCGAATAAATATATAATATAAATACTAAAGCATTATAAAATAACACGACTATCTTTGAAAAAAGTGCATAATTTTTAAAACAATGTTTATAAACCTTATATAATTAAAGTTGCTTAAACAATTAGAAACAAAACAGAATAATGCATGTATGTATAGTTTAATACAAAAGACCGAAAACCAATCACAAAGAGTACTTTTTCATTTAAAAACATGAGATGCAGTAGGATGGGGAAAAACCACCCTAAAGCCTTGAGACATGTTTTTAAAAAGTTGAACTTACATTAATTTGGACTGGTTTTAAACATGCTGCTCTTTTGTGCGAGACGCGAGTGTAACAATGATAGATGTCCCTCTAGAAAATGTGATAAATATGCATTCTGTGTGAACGGTTTGGTTTCGGTTTTGACGTAAACAACATAATCTCCGCATTATGGTCTTTTTCCCGCAATATTTTAATGAACAACATAGCAGTGGGTTCAACTGGATAGGATAAGACAAACATTAAAATGGAATGATGCTTACATCGTCATCATATCTCGTGCACCACTGATAAAGCTGCCTGATGCACAACTAAAATTCGAATGCAACGTTTTTGCATTCGAATGTGGATTTTTATTTTTAAATTCGACAAATATTCGAAATTCGAATTTTTTTTTGGACAGCCCTAGTAGTTTGTGATAAAATTACAGGGGGGTTGTGAGATTGTGCCTGAAATGTCGGTGCTAAAATTAAATACAAATGTTTAAAAAAAATACAATTTAAAATGGCAAGAAAGTCATACAGGTTTATAATGACACGAGGGTAAGTAAATGATAACAGAATTTTCATTTTTGAGTGAACTATCCTTTAGAAATGCACCATTTGTTTATGGTACAGAAATCCACTTTAGCTATTCATTGGCATTCCTTTTTCATGCTAACATGCTTCCTTTCTATGTAAATTATGTTTATTATAGATTCCGCCTTATTCAAAATTGCAGTGCTGTGCCGTTTAGTAAAGTATGCCAGATTATGGTAGTTTGCTGAATACTTCATGAACTAGCGCTCTGAACCAGCCTCCAACATGGAAAACTGTGGCATTCTAATTGCATTCACAGATTTTGGGCATGTTTGCGATGTTATTTTATTTGCATAATTATTTCTGTGAATTTAGTGGTAAAATAACATAGATGGTACATGCAAACGGTACTCATGCAACCCTTAAACTGTTGCTTTAGAATAAAAAATAATACCATACTTAATACCATATACCATACTTGGCCAAATGTCACTTCACTTTTTTTTTTATTTTTTTTTTTCTTTTTTTTTTTAACCTGTGTTACAAAGAGAAGCTCTGAAAATAGCTTCGCTTTTTGTCTTTTCTCCATTTTTCAGAGACAAACAGCACGCCTTCTGCAGGCAGCTCAGAGAAGCAGAGCCCTATGGCCCAGCCCAGTCCAGTTTGCCAACCCAGCACTGTGAACCAGACGGGTGCTGCCCATCCACCCAACTCCACCCCTCAACCCAATTCTGCACCTCAGCCCGGCCCCATAATGCAGCCTAGTTCAGAAGCACAACCGAGCCCTGTCACTCAAACCAGCCCAGCTAATCAGCCCAGCTCAGTGACCCAACAGAACCCGCCCACCCAGCCATCCGCAGTGCCAGTACAGATCTACAGCCATGACAGCAGGCAAGGCCAACACAAATTACATTATTAATTAAATATGTTTTAAACAAAACTGAATGTGTAAATTCAGACATTATGCATGTCCAATGTATTACTTAAATATGTTTTAAGCTGTTGCACTAGTTTTACTGTTGGTCTGCTCTAGTAGCTACTCTACTAAAGTTCACTATTTATTTTAGAGTGAATCTGAACCTCTCTGAGTCACAGACTCCCTCTCACTGTTTGGTTGTTGCGTAAAATCACTTATCTCTTACAGAACTGAATAATTTACCTACATGGCTCTTTAAAACAGTTTTAATCATTTATATAGCCTGCAGGGCCCAATGATTTCACTTCCTCTCCATGCTCACTCAAGTTTCAATATACACCCTAGAGCTCCTCAGGCTTCGCCATTTTCAACAGAACATTATCCTGCATTAAACTTTAAAATTCATTAGAGAGGTAGCTCCGTCAGTGGTAGGTCGTTTTTGACGGCATCTGCTGGAAAACAGACGTAAACAGAGTAAATATTATGAGAGAATCTCCCCATTCTTATATATACAGTATATATATATATATATTACAGCTTTTGTTGCAAAAAAAAAGCTACAATTTTGAATTTCCACATTTTTGCAGACAAGTTTGACAAGAAATTGCAATAAAAACCCCATAGAAGTAGTCCAAGTCTCACTTGTTATTGCATATATTCCAAATGTTTGCATAAGATTCTACATCACCAAATGCCATTGGTTCTGCTCTGATTGGTTGTTCAGCTACAGGTCAGAGGTGAAAGCAAGACAGGATGTAAAACCTGATATTCGGCAGCCGTTCACTGATTACCGGCAGCCCCCGGTGGACTACCGACACCCTCCTGTAGCAGACTACCGACAGCCACCAACGCTCGATTATAGACACCCCCCGCTGCTGGACTACAGACAGCTGTCCACTGACCCTCGCACCTTCCCCTTACCCGACTACAGGATGCCACAGGTAGCTCTGCTGCCACTATGTATTCACGCATACACTGTGCTACAGTTTTATATGGAGTAGAAATACACACTGATATCATAATTCTTCACTGAAGTGGCACTGACAGTTCATTTCCATAATGTATGCATTATGATGTCATAATGTGTGTGTGTGTGTGTGTGTGTGTGTGTGTGTGTTTGCAGGATTTTGATTACTTCACGGTTGATTTAGAAAAGGGTATGAAAGGTTTTGGCTTTAGTATCCGTGGAGGCCGCGAGTATAAGATGGACCTGTTTGTTCTACGATTGGCTGAAGATGGACCAGCAATACGCAATGGAAGAATGAGGGTGAGCTTCTTCTATCAACCCATCATCCGCATCTGTCTCGTCTATCTATCTGCCTGTCCTTCCATCCATCCTTCCATCATTTCTCTGTCTGTCTGTTTCTCTGTTTGTCTACCTGTCCTTCCGTCCGTCCATCCATCCTTCCATCATCTCTCTGTCTGTCCTTCTGTCTGTCTGTCCATCCATCCATCCTCCATAATCTGTCTGTCTCCCTCTCTCTGTCTTTTGGTCTATCCATCCATCCATCATCTGTCTCTATCTCTGTCTGTCTGTCTATTTGTCTATCTATCTATGCATTCATCATCTGTCTTTCTTTGTGTCTATCTATTTATCTATCCATCCACCCATCCATCCTATTCTGCTGCTATTCTGTTCCTTGTTCAGCTCGTATCTGTAATGAAGCTGTCATAGCTAATGTGAATAAAACAGTCCCCTTAGGATATCCTCTCTCTTTTTGTACCTCTCATTACAGCCTTTCATATTTAGTCCATTACCTTCAGATCACACTCAGTGACCGTTACCTTCCATTCAAGAGCCTCAGTTCTGACTGTAAACATCACCCTTCTTTTGGGGCGTGAATATAACCGCAGCACAAAATGTTTTTTGAATCTTTAATTAGTTTGTGGTGGAACAGACCCGTGGTATTTAAAAAAGTCCATTAAGCATGAAGTCATATAGCCCCCAGTAGACTGCTGCTGCTGCTGTAGATTTCCACACATGCCCTCTAGATACACCAAAAACATGAGAGGGCTGATGACACTGCTAGCTGTGATGCTTTTACTAACAATTTCCACCCCAGAGGTCAGAGGAACCGACCCCAGACATAGTGTAGGAACAAAAAACGAGACACTCCTTGTCAGAAATGAGAGAGTTGAGGGTCATACTGCTCTCTGCCCCTCATTCAAACAAGATCTTAATGAGTCATAAAAAACTAGCCGCGCAGCACTGGCAGCGACCTGCCCGGACTTCCACATTATCCAGACCATTTGAGAGGAATACTCCATTTGTTACTATAATTGGCTCGTTCTTTTTCCCCAGCCCCTGGCCAATTAGTCCACAGACACAAGACAAGTTTAGTGCACCTACATGCTCAGCATCAGCATATATGCTTTTCCTGTTTTAGGGGCACCTATATTTTCTAAATTATGCAACCTTGTCTAGATTATTTGTTTGTATGTTAAGGGAAATTATGATATTTATTATGGTATTTATTAAGGATGTGAAAAATAGTTTTTGTTTGTTTTGTTTTTTTTAACAATATTTTCTTCTTAATAACCGATTAGCAGAACTAATATTCAACAATTATTTGATATATGATTATAATTTGTATTATTTATTATGTTGTGCTGTTTTTTTAACACAATGGCAAGCAATCATTAGGCTACTACAATATAAAATGTATTATATCAGTTATTATATTATATTATAATAAAAATGTGGGTATTATATAATTATATAGATATACAGTGGGTATGGAAAGTATTCAGACCACCTTAAATTTTTCACTATTTGTTATATTGCAGCCATTTGCTAAAATCCTTTAGGTTAATTTTTTCCCCTCATTAAATGTACACACAGCACCCCATATTGACAGAAAAAACACAGAATTGTTGACATTTTTGCAGGATTTATTAAAAAAGGAAAAACTGAAATATCACATGGGCCTAAGTATTAGACCCTTTGCTGTGACACTCATATAAACTCAGGTGCTGTCCATTTCTTCTGAACATCCTTGAGATGGTTCTACACCTTCAATTGAGTCCAGCTGTGTTTGATTATACTGATTGGAATTGATTAGGAAAGCCACACACCTGTCTATATAAGTCCTTACAGCTCACAGTGCATGTCAGATTAAATGAGAATCATGAGGTCAAAGGAAATGCCTGAAGAGCTCAGAGACAGAATTGTGGCAAGGAACAGATCTGGCCAAGGTTACAAAAAAAAAAAATTCTGCTGCACTTAAGATTCCTAAGAGCACAGTGGCCTCCATAATCCTTAAATGGAAGACGGTTTGGGACGACCAGAACCCTTCCTAGAGCTGGCCGTCCGGCCAAACTGAGCTATCGGGGGAGAAGAGCCTTGGTGAGAGAGGTAAAGAAGAACCCAAAGATCACTGTGGCTGAGCTCCAGAGATGCAGTCGGGAGATGGGAGAAAGTTGTAGAAAGTCAACCATCACTGCAGCCCTCCACCAGTCGGGGATTTATGGCAGAGTGGCCCGACGGAAGCCTCTCCGTAGTGCAAGACACATGAAAAAACACCAGAAGGACTCCAAGATGGTGAGAAATAAAAATCTCTGGTCTGATGAGACCAAGATAGAAAATTTTGGCCGTAATTCTAAGCGGTATGTGTGGAGAAAACCAGGCACTGCTCATCACCTGTCCAATACAGTCCCAACAGTGAAGCATGGTGGTGGCAGCATCATGCTGTGGGGGTGTTTTTCAGCTGCAGGGACAGGACGACTGGTTGCAATCGAGGGAAAGATGAATGCGGCCAAGTACAGGGATATCATGGACGAAAACCTTCTCAAGGAGTGCTCAGGACCTCAGACTGGGCCAAAAGTTTACCTTCCAACAAGACAATGACCCTAAACACACAGCTAAAATAACGAAGGAGTGACTGTTCTTGAATGGACCAGCCAGAGCCCTGACTTAAACCCAATGAGCATCTCTGGAGAGACCTAAAAATGACTGTCCACCAACGTTTACCATCCAACCTGACAGAACTGGAGAGGATCTGCAAGGAGGAATGGCAGAGGATCCCCAAATCCAGGTGTGAAACACTTGTTGCATCTTTCCCAAAAAGACTCATGGCTGTATTAGATCAAAAGGTTGCTTCTACTAAATACTGAGCAAAGGGGCTGAATACTTAGGACCATGTGATATTAAAATTTTTCTTTTTTAATAAATCTGCAAAAAAATGTCAACAATTCTGTGTTTTTCTGTCAATATGGGGTGCTTGTGTGTACATTTAATGAGGAAAAAAAAAAAACTTAAATGATTTTAGCAAATGGCTGCAATATAACAAAGAGTGAAAAATTTAAGGGGGTCTGAATACTTTCCATACCCACTGTACGTGTGTGTGTGTATACATGTTTTTCTACACTGGTGGGGACTTAAACCTAAATACACACAGACTCATGGGGACTCACGGTGGGGACCTAAATAGAGGTCCCCATGGGTACAGAAGCTTATAAATCACACAGAATTAGTTTTTTTTTTTTAGATTGTAAAAAAGCAGAAAGTTCCCTGTGAGGGGTAGGATTAGTGTGGGTGATAGAAAATACAGTTTTGTTACAGTAGTTAAAAACCATTAGGCATAGGAGAGTTCCCACAAGAATAGTGAACCAGACGTGTGTGTGTGTGTACCTGTTTTTCTATTCTGGTGGGGACTTAAACTGAACTAACACAGACAATGGGGACTGTGTCACGGGGGGACCTCAAGTTGACGTTCCCCGGGTGGTAAACAGCAATAAAATCACCAGAATGGAAAGTTTTTGAAAAACTAAAAATGCAGCAGTTTCCCTGTAAGGGGTAGGTTAGGGGTAGACTTGGTGTAGGGCAATAGAAATATGGGTCTGTACAGTAGAAAAATCAAGGGCCTATGGAGAGTACCCACAAGAAGGATAGCAAACCAGACGTTGTGTGTGTGTGTGGGTGTGTGTGTGTGTGTGTGTGTGTGTGTGTGTGTGTGTGTGTGTGTGTGTGAAAAATAAAATAAAGCAAATTAGATATTATAAATTAGTCTGTATCATTAACTAGTCTATAGGTTTTCTGAATGATTAGTCAAGTAGTAATTAAGCAGAAGAAGAGCAACAAAAGGAACAAAATGCAAGGGTCCCAAGACACATTTTCAACTAGTTTTAACATAACACTTTAAAGAAATGTTGGCAGAGCAAGACACTGAAAAAGGGTTGAGATAAATCCATCTACATGGGAACATAGATAAACAACAACAAATGTGTGTTTGTTTGACAGGGTAACAGCGATATTTAACAAATGAACAAAAAATCTTTAAGCTTTTTATAACACAAAACCATCTTAGCCCACACACACACAAAATGAGACCTACAGATTATGCATAATAACAGGAATATTGCTCACAGCAAATGATCAGACAGTCTGACAGTACTGACAGTAATTTTCTTGAAATGTATTGTTAAAGGCGGTGGATTCGCTACACAAGTGGCACTTTGATGGCTATGCTGTAATGAAGATGAATTTAGAGACACAACTGCTGCTAGAAATATTAAGATAAAACATAAAATATGACAAGAAAAAAATAAGTAAGTTGGTGGGCAACTAATTGTAGTAATAGTGATCATACCGGCTTCCTTTGGCAAAAGAAGGGCAATTAACCAGTCCCTTATTATCCCCAATAGCCGTACACCTTCCTCACGGTTGATGAAGAGCATCAGTATTGTAGCTCATAGGAACCTTGTACCCATGATTCATTCATCCATTTATGTTAATTCTGAAATTAATGAGTACTCGATCTCATTCATGACTGCTAATGCTGATCAGCGCTTAACCGAAACAGCCGACATGAGTTATGGACCTATATTGATACTACTGAACAATTATCCTTAATAAATGATAGTCATATTAATTTTATAATTAAAACCAGAGCGGGTGCAATTCAAAGCTGTCAGAAAATAATTACTGCTGTTTTGTACATGCATTTGCACATCTGTCTTCACAAACGTAGGTTTTTGAATGCTAGATGAACATTCTGGAGAGTAGACCCGTTTTGCTTAAGATGGATTTTCCATCAAAAACACCTTTTCAAACAGATAATAGTCATATTTTGTCTGTTTTTCAGGTTGGTGATCAGATCATTGAAATAAATGGGGAGAGCACGAGGGATATGACCCACGCTCGGGCCATTGAACTCATCAAATCGGGTGGCCGTAGAGTTCGCCTGCTGCTAAAGAGAGGCACAGGGCAGGTCCCTGAGTATGGTAGGTTTACACAGACTGTCTGAACACATATCTTACTGCTCAGAAATGTCTACAGCTTTAGTTCACTTAGTTTACAGGGTCTCAAGAGATGGAGTAACCATCAATTTGATCTTTGGAGAAGGTCATATTTTATTGGGTAATGTATTAAGAAATGTATAATTTTGCAGATTGGCAGAAGATCACAACAAACATATTGAAATATGTTGTGAAATAATGGATTATTGTAGACTTATTCACACCAGGAGCAAGATTTGTGCAGTTGACGGGTTTTATTTGATACATTATTATTAATATTCTGCTCTCAATGGGAATTCCTAGATCATTTTAGAAAAAGGTCACCATCAGTTAGTTTTTCTCAATGGCTTTAGCTCATTTATTGAATCAGTCTTAAAATTCTCTAAACTGTAAGTGCAACTGTCACAACTGTTTTTAATGGGACATAATGTATAACTCAGCCAAAACATTTAATTCATGCTTCGCAAACTTATTGTGTCATTAAATTGGCACCAAAATGAAAAATTTTTTGTCATCATGTGAGCTATAGTGGTCAAAATGTTGTTGTTTTTTTGCTTATAATATACAAGAATATCAGTTTTGTCTAGCTGAATGCTATTGTGTGTCATATTGAGCTTTTTAGAATCAGATTTCAAGAGTAAGTCAAATTAGGGCTATGCTCAACAAACTTCTCTATTCTGCAAAACAGGTTGCATCGCTTCCGATTCAGGTCTTTTGTATGTGTTTCGTTAAATATTTAACTGTTTTACTCAAGATGCCTTCAAAAGAAATACCAGGGATCCTCTTAACTGATGCCCATCACATATGCAGATTGATATCTAAAAGTTGTATTTTTCTTCTTTTCACTAACTTTCTAATGTTAAAAAAGAATAAAACACCAACAGTAAAAACATCAGTTCATACTGCTGTTAACACTTTCTCCAACATGCAATAAAGGAATGTTTTAGTTGTGAAGAACATGACCGTTTCACTGAGAATTAACTAATAAGTTTTGATCAGCAAGTCATGTGGATTGTTATTCTGCAAAGTATGCACTCTTTTGGTCACGTTTGCCAAAACATGTACAACTTGCATAAAATTAGTAAAAAATTCAATCACTGTTCAATGATCTGAACTTACTGTTTTGAGAGAGAAAAAAATATCATTTAAGAATTGAGCCAAAGCGATTGGGAAAAAAAACATTCTCTTGTACACTAATACAATTTTCCTGCTAACACAACACTTCATTAACATGACTGTGGCAGCATGCTCTTTGTATTAATGCAGATATAGCTAGTCTTCTTCTCTTTCATCTGTGTTATGGCTGTTAGTAAATAATTCTCACTTCCGTTCCCAATTTTCCTCACTGAATACTATCTCAGCACTGATCTTAATACTGTCTTAGCCTGTGGCTGCTGTTCTAACCCTAATGATTGGTCTAGGTTGTTACTTCACCTCTTATAGGAATGGTACCTTCCAGTCTCTCCATGTGCATGAAAAGTGACAACCATGGCTCCCCCTATTTCTTCCTAATGGGCCATCCTAAAGACACGGTTTGTAACAGAGTGCATGCGTTCTAACACACCAATCATCATTCTTTCTTGGAGTGCTGTGGTTTGGATTGGTTTTTTGAGAGTTTTTTTTATTATTAATTTAAATTATATGTACAGTCTATAAAATAAATGTATAAATTATAGCATATAGAGTTGATAACTGTGTGTTTTGGATCTGAATCTGTGTTAGCGAATGTAACTCACATGTAACTTGTCTTTTCATAATATAATATTATGAAAGTCTTAGTTTTGATATTCAGACATTATACACATAGTACTTATAACATAAGCACAATAATCTTCACTCATTAACCACACACAGTTGTGAGAGAGAGACCTTGATTGGAGGACTATACTGGTTATTATAACACACACATATTACAGTATTTGTTGGTTTGCAGAAAAATGTGTCAAGAGAACATTTAGTATAAAGGCTGTTTTGAACTTTCTGTGAAGGGGCGATAAAAATAAATGTCAAATTTCTTATACATCTTCTGTAGATATTTAAAGTATGTATTGCTGTGAAATGGTTTAAAAGCATAATTTTTTTCCAGTCAGTGGAACCATCATGTCGACTAATTGGTCATTGCCACAATTATAAACCTAGTTAAAAATGTCATGTTTTATTTTTATATTTTATCAATATATTTTGTTTTGCTGTATAATTATAAAATTAAATATTTACCTGTATGTATTTTTACTAAACCATATCATAATATGCACAATGCTACGCATGAATTTCCATGAGCAATGACCTAAGTGAATCATTGAACTGATTCTTTGAAGCAAACAAGAAAACATAAATGAATCGAATTTCCCAGCTTTGTCACCACTTTAATTAAGTTTAAATCAGAGATCCTATTAAATTATATTTGTATTCGCGCTCTCATACTCCAAACTGGCCTTTCGCAGTGGTCTTTAGGAAAATTAGTGGTCTAATAAAAAGTGCATTAAAATCATTGCAATTTTATATCACCGAATAATTACATTGAATATATTTTGAATATTCAATATATTGTCCAACCATACTCCATTTAGGTCATACAGTGAAAGCACATGTCTATTGAAATTCACACATTGAAAGAGAAACAGCAGATCTACCCCTAGACGCACATACACTTTTAACATTCTTGTAACTGACTCTCCATTGTGATGAAAACTTAATACCAATATGAGCTCCTAACAGCCACTGAAACAACCCAATGTGGACTTGACTTTGAATTCCGCTCACACTTGGCCATCTCTTCTCATGCATTTAGTATCCTACTGAGATCTCAGTGCCGCCACAGAAACCTAGCTGAAATACAGTCATCATGGGATGGTTGTGCCAGCCTCTATGGTTTTATATTCCATACCTGTCTTCTATTTCATGAGCTTGGATTCATGTTTTTTCTCTAGGCCAGTGATTTCTACACCTGGACCATATAAACGAGAGAAATTTACCACAGTAGAGTAAGAAGCCAGCACAGAGACACAATGATACATAATTGTTTACATTTGCTGTATTTCCTTGTATTTGGAGCTTAACCCTCTAAGCGCCAAAGTCGCAAAATTGCGACAAGACGTCATACTTAATAAAATAGACTGTAGTTCCTAATATGGTGTAATATCTCATTTGTATTCCCTACCACTAGATGGCAGACATGTAGTACTTCGATTCTAGACCAAAATTATGTCACGTTCCTATTCAAAGTGTTCGAGGAAATAGCAGAGCAAGTGAGCTATCGTGTCATTGATGCGGAAGCAGTTCAGTTCATAGCGTGCGAGTAAATTGTGAGATTTGTGAGAGAAAATCGCCAAATGGCTAATAGAAAGTTGTACCGTGAGGATGTGTTGCAAATGTTATTCGCCGATTCTGACTCTGAAGGGGAATATTCTTATACCGCTTCTCCCGGTACATCTTTGCAGCGCAGTGGTGCCGCCGTGCAAGGCGAGAGTGTTCACGAAGCACAAACAAGTGATCATTTCGACCCTTTGCCCAACGGGGATGGGGGTGGCAGCGGTGAACATGGTCGTAGTGTCCATAGGAGAGCTGTTGCTTGAGGTAGAGGCAGCAGGGGTAGAAGAAATAGGGCAGGAAGTAGCACTAGCTCTTTGGATTCAGTGCCCCAAAGAAGTGGGATTTGCTGCGGTAGACGTGGCCGTGCTGTGCGTGGGAGAGCCGGGAGACGTGGTAGAGGCAGCAGGGGTGATCTAGATCTAAACAGGGCTGGAAATAGCAATGACAATGGTGGCTGTGTTTATTTGAGAAATGAAGACGTGTATCAGGACTGGATCAAACGCTTTGATGAGCCTGTTGGTAATTTAGTACTTTATCCTGTTTTATTGTTGGTTTCCTCTTTTCTGATAATTTGGAATGAGGATAAAAACACAAATGCAAATAAGTTCAAACATCAATTCAATATCCACTATTTCCTGAATATTACTGATGAAATAATCAAAAAGTAGGCTACTGTTCACATGCGTTTTACTAATATATAGTATAGTAATATAGTAATAATTTAGCACTTTCTCCTGTTTTATTGTTGGTTTCCTCTTTTCTGATCATTTGGAATGACGATAAAAAGACAAAAAACAAACAAACCTGCAAATAAATTCAAACATCGATTCAATATCTACTATTTCCTGAATATTATGAAATTCAAGATGGCCTGATGACGTCATAATATGCAAATTATACGAGTATATTTACACCCCCTAAACTTCGGGCTCGAAAAAAAAAAAAAACCCCCCCCCCCCCGCCAAAGGCACCCAAAAAACCAAAAAAAAAACCCCAACCCCCCACAATAAACCTCCCCCAAAAGAAAACTCACGGCCCCAACATTTTCTAATTTACAGAGATCTCTATCTTTAAGGCCTTTCAAGCTACAAGCTTTTGAAATCTTGATGTCAAAATCTAGCATTTTCCCAAAAATCCCTGGTGCCTAAAGGGTTCATGATAATGCAATGCTGTTGTAAGTGTTTGTTTTCTTGTGTTGAAATGAATTCCCAGCCAATTCGCTTGTTAGCACACGTTGAAATGGCCTCCTGGGCACATATGTGCTTCGTAGGTTGGTAGAAAGCTGAGCAGTCCTCAGTGTATCCTGTGATATATGAGGAGACAGGTAGGATTAGGGATGTATAATGAGAATATTAAGGTTGGTGACCCTCTTTCAGTTTGGGCTGTGAGTGTGTGGATAAAATAAGCTATTGTGTATTGGGAGTTTAAGGAGAGAAAGAGTAGAGATGTCACTCCAATATAAGCATCTTGGTGTTAAGTGATGTGTGTGTGTGGTGTGTGTGTGTGTGTGATGTGTGTGTGTGTGTGTGTGTGTGTGTGTGTGTGTTGGTGTGTGTGTGGTGTGGGACGTTTGGTGGATAGCATATAAGCCCATGGACAACCTGATATCCACATCCAGCAGACACTTAATTACTTGGCTGAAACTATCCCATTTCCTGTCAGAAATGGAGGTTGGTTTGGTATGTATGCAAACAATATCATATAGTCCTTTCAACATACTTCCAACATAATTATCATAATACATACCCCATACCATTTGCATAGTACAATGTAGAAAACAGCCATGGTAATATCACAGTACTTTTTGGTACTTTTTTGTTAATGTGGTTTGTGTGATTTTTTTCCCCACAAACCAATTCAGTGCTAATCCCACCCCGCAGCAGATTCTACAGATTTCATTGGTCATGTAAATCACAGTGCTAATTGCCTACACAACACTGGAAGAATTACTAACCCCTAACCCCAACCTAAACCCTAACCTAGTATTTTGATAGATAGCATTACTGTTTGTCATTGAATCCATTACAGTTTAAACTGAATCTATAAAGTCTGAACTTTTCTCAATATGATTGAGTTGACAGATGAAATCGTCTGTAGGGTGGGGTTTGCACTGAACTGGTTTGGGGAGTGTGTGGTTCATGTTCGTTAGATAGTACTTTTTTGCCAGTGTTAGCCTTGGTTCCACTAATCTTTCTTACTCTAGTGCGTGAGTGTGTTTCCATTTGTGCTTCTTTCTTTTTTGGTTTGAATGTTTGGATGTAACTGTTTCCATATTTCCCCAGCAGATAGTCCCGCCCCCTGGGATGCTCACACTACAGCCTCCCCAAGTCTGTCGGAAGTAGCACCACCCCTCGACAGCTTACCTAATCCATCAGCTTCTTCTCATATGAACCCACCCACCGACCCACCTCATACATCGTCCTTGGAAGCAGTAGGTCCAGACTGTTCCCAGGGTCCTAGAGGCCCAGAGGATAAGGCTCTGGAGCAGGCCAGTGTGGGGAAGAGGTCAGCCCCGGCAGGTGGAGTTGGGGGTGGGACCAAGCAGAGGGAGGGTAGCAGGACCAACCGTCGCTCTAGTGGAGGGAAGAGCCAGCAACAATACCTTGATGAACTTGTGGGAGAGCCCAAATCCCACAAAAGCAGCCGGGCGAAGTCCAAGGAGTGCAGGAGGGAGCGGAGCAACACACCATCTCGAAAGCGAGATTCGCCAAAAAAAACTTCTCCAAATGACACCAACATGAATGGGGGAAATGGATGCCTAGATGGTTGCAACAACCAACATGGAGCTCTGGTGCCATTCAAAGCCCTACCAAAGGAACCAGAGAAAGGGCAAATGAGTCGTCCCCGCCACAACTCCAAGACCAGCAGCAGTGCATCAGGCAGGAAGGCCACAGTATCCCCTGGGCCATGGAAGATCCCTGGTTCGGACAAGCTACCCAGTACCCTGTGCTCAGCCACCTCCACCATCAGCAGATAACATCTCATCAGAATCTCAGGCCCAAGTTTACACCTTACTTTTGGCCTTGACTTCTTTTGGCCAAGTTTTGGACCAATCTTTGGCCATGAACCGCCTTGCTTTGGGACTGGTTGGGCTTGGGCTTTTCTTGATTGCTTTTCACAGGCTTGCTCTACTTGGAAGAGATTGGTTTTAACCATGACGAGGTACCACCCTCCCACAATCCTCACTAAAGACCTTTCCATGCATTTCTAGACAGAGCATTTTTTATTTATATAAGTTATTTTAACAGATATGACACCCACCACCTTAAGAACTGGAAGCATTCACTCCAAAAATGGAACCACGGTGGAATGAGTGATGCATGTTGCGTGCAAAAAGAATCCCAGACTTGTTTAAACTTGGGGAAAAGCACTCAAGATTCAGAGATGTACATGCATAGAGAACCACTAACTCTTGAACCACCACTGGTGGCTACAGCAATTTTTATACGCTTTCATTAAAAAATGAAGAATACTGAAGGAGTTGCCTGATACGTATATAGTTTTTGTGTATTTGAAGAATGAATATGATTAAAAAGATTCTTTATGAGCGGACACTCGACTATGGAACTCTGCCTTAAAGACTGACCTGCAGATGTCTGTATAAGGGTCGGTAAAATGAATATAGAAATAGGTATATTATATGATTGCATATATGTGAGACATATTGTAAATATGGTCTTTACACACCATTGTGAGCTCATACTGGAGTATTGATATCATACACAGTGTAAGAGTGTAATCTAGAATTCATTCCTACTCCACTTTAAGGTGCGTTCCCACTGACAGTGATATAAACTTGAGTGGTTGCTAATCGGTGTTACTACTCAACTTCAGTATAGAACTGTAACAGGAAACAGATCACATGACCTTCACTGTCTACACTGACATCGGTAGTTGAAGCCTCAAGTTCAAGATCAACGGCAACGGTCGATTGTGTCTCTTAAAATCGCAAACTCTCATTGATGATTTATGATTACCAGTTGCTGCAAATCGCTGTCAGTGTGAGTACCCAATTTCTGAAGGAGCCACTGAGCTTTGACCTTCTCCTGACTCTCAATCTATTCTCCCTTTACGTGAGTACACGAACAAAGCAATTTGAGTCTGATGGTTTGGATGAAATATAGAATGGTTTGATTAGGGCAGAGTGCCTTATGACAGAGGTGTCCAATCCTGCTCCTGAAGAGCCACTGTCCTGTAGAGCTTAGCTCCAATACTAATTAGACACATCTGAACCAGCTAATCAAAGTATTGAGGATTGCTAGAAACGTCCAGGCAAGTGTGTTGGGGCAGGTTGGAGATAAACTCTGCAGTACATTGGCCCTCAAGGAGCAGGAGTAGACACCCCTGCCTTATGCAGACCACTTGATGCTTTATTTGAGCTCTAAATCCTAGGCAACGACATCAAGACAAAAAGAAACCGTAGGCTGCTATTAATTCATTGGACTACTTGTTCCGTAGATACTGTGCCAGACAGTAATGCCAGAACTGAATGAGTATGTCATCACATCCCTCTCTCTGAATGCTGATTGGTGACTAGAGAGGCCGGTTTTTGTCCACAGTATAGATATATCAATATAAAATTCAAAGCTATTTTCGTACATAGATAGAAATAGAGGTGAGAGTCTTCTAAAAGAAGTGCAGATATTTATTAATGATATCTCTGACAGGAGTTCAAATGTTTGTTGAGCACTTTGTCTTTAAGTAGACATGTATACATATAAAATGCAGTACTGGAAAGAGTATATGCTGTGCATCCATGATATTCATTGAATATTTCTGAGAAAGTTAATTCTCAAAATCCTGCTATGAAAATTAGTTTACTAGCATATCCCCATATAAAAGGTTGTGTGTTGGTAAGTCTCTATCACATGGATCATGGCAGGGCTTCAAGCAAATTGTGAAAGTACATGAAAAAGGTGCCCTGTTGAAAAAAACAGCATATGCTGGTTAGGTATGTTTTGACGCTGGGATGCTGGTTTAAGCTGGTCCTTTGCTGGATTATGCTGGTCCTTTGCTGGTTTATGCTGGTCCTTTGCTGGTCAGTAGCTGGTCCTGTTGCGTTATGCGGTTTATGCAGATAAACCAGCAAAAGGACCAGTTAAACCAGCAAAGGACCAGCATAAACCAGCAAAGGACCAGCATAAACCAGCAAAGGACCAGCTTAAACCAGCAAAGGACCAGCTTAAACCAGCATCAAAACATACCTAACCAGCATATGCTGTTTTTTTCAACAGGGTAATGTATGCTATTCTGTCATGCATTGTTTTGTTTTTTTTCTTTGAATGTCATCATCTACCTTGTGCTGTATTTAGATGTATCTACATAGACAGTCTATCAGTCTCTAGCTAAGCTAGTAGGCTAAGATGTTAGCTTGCTAATCGAAGGCTAACTGAAAACACAAAGAACCAATTAAAAGGTCTCAGCTAATGGAATTTCTTTGAGATTTCTTTGGTTACGCTTTGAAAAATCCACAGTAAATTAGGTGAGTTTACTCGTTTATAAGTGTCATGTTACACATCTGTGTGCCACACAGCAAGGTGGCTGAAGTTCCATTCACACCAAGGCGGTAATGATAACTATAAAGTTGTAATAATTATTCTGATTCTATGAGAGTAGGGTAATGATATAACGATGACACAGAGGAGAATCACTTTCTTCTTCTTCTTTTTTTCAACTGATGAATCATAAAATCACTGACAACCAGAATCAGAATCCACCACTTGAAAATTGAGTTAGTATTTAAAGCAGCAGACGACATGACTGCATTGTTCGCTTATAATAAACAAAATGTTATTGTGCATTGATGTGGATGCTAACTTAGTTATAATTTTAGTTATATTTCGGGACTTATCGCTTGATTCTTGCTCCATTGAGTTTAATGGACTGGGGAACATTGATGCGAGTCATGTGAAAGGGCCTTAATACTTGAGCTTAAAAAAGTAACCGTTTGAAATGTTAAGGTGTAATGGAACAAACGTTTCGGTTACATCTGGGCCTCAGTATACATTATTATTCTGTGTTTTGCCATAAATGTCACTGAAATTAATAAATATACCATTTTAGAATCGCTTGAAGGTGAAAAAGGTTGTTTCTGTGCAACTTTGCATCAAACAGAACTGCAATTCTGGGCTGACAAAACAACATGGTCTCAACCAATTGCATGATTTTGAGGGAGTGTCTTAATTGTTCATGATTTTTATACTGATTTTACAACCGATAGTGGCACAGAAATTACACACTTCACTTTAAAAAAAATAACAAACATGTTGAGACCCCAATGGTGCTATATTGTGTATTCTTCCTGCAATACTGTCAAAAATATTGTCCAATTATTTACAACTTTTATAATTTTAGTCATTTCATAAATTTTTATATAGATATATAGTATAGTACTATAGTACCGTATATCTATATATAATATACTCACACTGTCAATTCGTAGTTTCCTATGAAAAGGACCCCAAACAAGACCTCATCTGTTCTATCCATTTTTATAATATCGTCTCTATTATATTCATCTCCCACAGAAATAAAGCGATGACGGGTTACACTGACGCTCTTTGACAACTCTTGTAGATGACAAGGAGAGCTGACAATGATCTAGTCATTACAAGATAGTGCTAACATTTCCCTGATGAAGACAAATTAATTGAAGCACTCCAAAAATGAGTGTGCCTCTGTGGCTATTACATTCTGAGTGCTTCATCCTTCGAAATCCCAGACAGACAATGGCATTGTCAAAGCAAGTGTATTTTCCATAGAGTACCAGCAGAGATTGTGTGTGCATATGAATGAGTTGGATCACTACAAACACTATGATATCTCTCAATAGTGTTAGACAGGAAATTAACAACTTGATTAAAAATACAAAATCAACTTTATGAACAAGGAACAAGTCATCTTAAAGCCATAAACATACTCTATGCAAGTGCACAAATGTTTGGCTAGCGCATTGTAAGTGTGTACATCCTTAGCGTCTATGTTTGCGCTAACTCATAACTGTACTCAAGGGGGCGACAGATGTACCAAATGTCTTTACTGTTGCACAATATGCTGTAAAGGTGCACTCAAAACTGTTGTTTGGTTAATTTTTTGTGAGTGAAATCCATTTATTTCAATAGAAATCGACACAATCTGTATTTTGCGCGAGGGCGAAAAATTTCCCCACATAGATTTCGCAACAGGTTCAAATTAGTCTGCTTGGTTTGAAAGTGTCTGCTGTGTTGGCTGTACTTTATACATTACTACTAATGACAATTAACCGTTTTGTCTTTGAAAATTTGTTAGTGACTCTATTTTTATTCATTTAACTAGCTAATAACATTTTGAATAAACTTCGAACTTTAGCCTCATGAAAAAAAGTTGGCCCTTAAAAAGAAAACTGATGCTAAATTATGCAAATACCGCATTAAGAATGCAATGTGTTGCATAATGAATTGCATTCTGACACATTTGCAATGCAACAACAAGAAAAGGGTGCTTAACTTGCGTAGATTTGCATTCATGCACTTGTTTAGGCTTTGTTTCTGGCCTTAGGGGGGGGTTTCTTTATCATTTTATAGAGTAGCTGGTTTGTTTAAAGAGAGAATAGTGTCAATGCATTCAAACTGCTTTTCCATTTATTTTGTCTTGAGTTTGCCAAATGCTGAAGAGACGTCACCGAAATGATTCAACCTGATAAATAATGTGATTTAAAATGAGATGATTTATCGGTAGAGCCATGGAGGCAACGCAATGCCCAAAAGAAGCTCTGTATCACTGTGTAGAACTTAAAGAACAGCGCGGTTCACCCTGTACAGCTAAAAACTATCAATATGACACTATGTATTATGACCTAGTCACAAAAACTGTAAGTGAGCTACTATTTTTAAGAAATGCAACTCAATGGATATATACTTACTTTTGCAGAGCTCTTGTTTACTGTATGATTACTGTATGATACTGTATTTTACTGAAATACTGTCAAATAAAACCTTGACCATGGTGTAAAGTATTCAAGTAAAATCAAGTGTTTTGTTGAGTGTTTTACCTTAAAGGCCGGTCTACATTGATTTCCTCCTGCACAAATACCGTGTGATTATGCAACCAGTGGTTAAAGGCTCTTTATTTGAAAGGAGATGCTGAAGTGTATGCTGGGTAGCGGTACCATAATTACACGTTTATTGAAAGAAACACAAAACAGACTAAGCGTAACTCCACAAGCTGAACTTTGGTCACTGTGCAAAACACTACCAGATTATCAGGTGCAGTCAAAGCCGCTTGAGGAACCCGTTTACATACTGTTTTATGTTTTGGGGTTTATGAAGGCCTATAAAGGCAATTCATTCCTCTGATGGCAAAGCTGAATTTTTCAGCAGCCATTACCTCATTACTATGGTGTCACACAATTCTTCAAAACATTCTAATATTAATGTCATTCTAATATGCAGATTTGGTGCTCAAGAAACATTTCTTACTATTATCAGTGTTGAAAACAGTTATGCTCTTAATATTTTTGTGGAAACCATTTTTTCAGGGTTCTTTAAGGAATTGCTCATTTATTTATATAGCCTATAGAAATCTTATGTAACATTATAAATGTTTTACTGTCACTTATGATCAATTTAATGCGTTCTTGCTGAATAAAATTTAGTTTCTTTCTTTAAAAATGATAATAATAAGCAGAAAACAAACATCTCACTCAGCCCAAACGTTGGAATTATTGTGCTGAGGCTTGTGTTCTTATTAAAAGCATGAGTAGGAGTATCTTAGGATATGCATGCTTTATCTCACAACAGCATTCTGAAGGGACTCTGGACTTTGCAAACTCAGAATTCTCTCTTTTCAAGTTCTAGATACAAAGAGAAGTCCTTACATTCTGCTACAGAACTTCCTCTTACAACCGAAAATTCTTTAGTCCCGCTGAGCTGTGCTAAAGAAGAAACTGCAATCCCTCTAGCAAAACACTGTATTTACACAGACTATGGTGTTGGTTGGAGGGTTTTATACATGCCAGGTTCATATAACGATCCTATAGAACCTGAAGTGTACCTCCATATACATGTATCTCGTCTCAAAGCATGATTCTGGAAGCTTCATATCATTGCTATCATTGCTTTTTTCGTAATTGGTGGTTAAATATTGCTGAAAAGGTTCCAGGTTCCATTTTGACAACAAGCCTCAGGGTCAATTCAGCATCGTAGTGTATTAAGTATCTTTGTTCATGGAAAATAACAGTGGAAATGTTTACGTCTTTAAGGTATGTGGCTATATAGAAATTGGCTTTCAAAAATAAAACCATACCGTAATATTCACTGAATTATGAGCAGGTGTGACAACTAACCCCTGCCATTCTATGAGAAATAATTACTTGACATTAGTATAGACGTTAATAACTACGTGACATTTGGTACGGAGAATCCGTTAAATAGCCACCGAATACCACTTATGAGACGTGACATTTCAATTGATTTTCTAAATTAAAAAATGATCCCATCATATGTCGTTTGCCGCTAATGTAATAGATGCATGTTGAATTTGATTAGGCTGGAGATATTTTTGAAAAGATATTAATGCAATGTAATCAGGACAAGATTAAATGTTATCCTTATATTGCAATATACAGTACATTTCAAAAGATTACGTGAAATAATTCAATAAAAAGACACATAGCTATGCATGTAATTCTTGCTGTGGCCAGTAGGTGGCAGTACCTGACATGGTGGATGTTTTGTAATCACTCGTTCGCCCGCGCCAGTAGGGGGCAGTGTGACATGCACAGCTCAGAAGAAGAACGAGCCTCTGAAGTGAAGGCGCAAAATCCCGTGTGCTAGCATTATTGGCTAGCAGTTGTGAATTTACGGAAAACATGGACTGGTAAATATTACGTTTTATTCTAATGTTATTGTTGTATGACTGATATCTGATTACTTTATTTGATTCGTGGTTTTCTCTATTTGAAATTATCGTGAGAACGGCTCCACATGGCAGCTGACACTGTCAATATAATAACACGAGAGAAAATAAAATATAACTTATTGTTTATCGATGAAAAAATATGTAACTTTAGTGTTATTTTATGTAAATACAGCATTTCGGATCACAGAACCTTATGGTATGTAGAAGTCTAATAGTTTGTTAGCTGTGTTTTGACAGTTCACAGCCAGTTAATATTGCTATTTCGTATTTTACAGGGAACTTTGAGTGTGAGTGTGAGTGTGAGTGTGTGTGTGTGTGTGTGTGTGTGTGTGTGTGTGTGTGTGTGTGTGTGTGTGTGTGTGTGTCCTCTCCTCTCTCATCCTCTTCTCTCTCTCTCTCTCTCTCGTTCCTCTCTCTCTCCCTCTGTCTTGTCTGCTGTCTGTCTCTCTCTCTCTCTCATCTCTGTGTGTGTGTTGTTGTGTGTGTGTGTTGTGTGTGTTGGTTAGGTGTGAAAGAGAGAATATACAGTAGTCAGTCTGAAGACAGAATCTGTGTTCAACTGTGTTTGAGTATGTGACTTAATTATGGATAGGAACCTAATTTTATTATCTTTCACATGTAATTCTGGTGTCTGTGTTTTGTGCAGGAATCAGACCTGGTTGAGTCCAGTGGTTCGGGACACTGAGGTGACCCGTGCTGCCCGTAGAAAGAGTTCACACAAAAAAGTTGCATGTATCCTTACCAAAGTCAAACACCATAGTTAAGTCAAGTTACATGTATTTATACAGCACTTTACAATGCATGTAGTTTCAAAACAGCTTCACAGCAATAAACAGAAAAATAACATTGTTAATGAGATAAAGTACATCCATTTTGAAAGAACTTCAATTTCAGCAATTATAAAACGAAAAGCAGCTCTACAGAAGACAATAGTGTCGTTATCCCGCTCAGTTGAGGTCAGCTTTTTGTTCTCATTTGGTAGTGCAAGTACAATGTAACTGCTGAAACTGTTATAAACATGTAGGAAAGTTTTTTGTTGTTTTCCCTTTACTATGTGTTCAGTCCCACTGGCACAGGAGAACTCCTGTCCCAGCACTAACCCCTGTTAGACACTACTCTAGGCTGCCAAACCTGATCTCTCCTCAAACAAACTTGTAAGTAATCAGCATTATCTAGCTATCTGTCTCTCTGTCTGTCTGTCTATCTATAGATAAATGTATATGCTGCATGCAAAAACATACAGTCTAACCATTGCAGTCTGAATCAGAAAGGACTCTCAATAATAACTCTTTCAATAAATGATTTTAAAATAATTTAAGTAACATAGTCATTGTTGATATGAATCAATCTGATGAATCTTTCATAGAATGAACTGACTGAATCCTTTAGTACTTAATTAAGTTAGCAAGTCTTTACTTCCAGTCAAAAATTAAACAAGAAATATTTGCTTAATCTTTATCAGAATATTAGTATCGTGATTGTTCATTTGACAATGCATAGTTGAAGATACATAATTAATTATAAATATATTAAACTTAAAAGTATAATATTTTGTAATCTGTTTTAAATTAAATAAAACATTAAACTATAATTATTTAAGACAGGGGTTTTGACACTAGGGGTCCTTTGGAACGTTTACTAAAGAACTTTTGACAATGTCAAAATAAAGTATAAGATTAATTACATAAATGTTAAAAAAAAAAATAACTTGTTAATATTAGGCTTTCAACTACTGATACATCTAACAGTACAAAAATCTAGTGGTAAAAAAAACAATGAATGTAAAAAAAACTGAATATTTTACACACACATATAATAATACATACATAAATAATATTTTCACAGTATAGATGAAGTCTTTATAAATGAAAAGCTATAGCTGCCTTTTAAATGTTAGGAGGTGTCTTGTCTGAGGATGATCATATTCATATTCCTCATGACATCTAAAAGATTGACATTCCCCTTTTATAAGATATTTAAATGTGTTGCTAAATGAGTATTTATATATATATATTAGGGATGCACCGATATGAAAATTTTGGCCGATACGATAACCGATTATTCTTTATTTTTGAAAGCCTATAACCGATATGTTGGCCGATAAATCCATATCCAAATTGTTATATACTTTTTGAAAGCCTGATTACAAAAAAGGTCTCATCACTAAAAACCACATCCCGAACACTTCAAAATAAGCAGCCTAGTTTGAACGGTGTACGTTTTAAAAATAATTTACTCTCCCATTACCAAGTTTAGTCATAAAAAGTCTTACAAATAAATAAAATATTTCATAAATAATGCAAACAAGTCACTGGTCATCATTACACGTGTAAAGAATCAAAATGAATGCGCCATAGATCAATAAAACGGAATAGCCTCTGCACGGACAATAATTAAATTATTTTAATTAAACCATATTGTTGACGAAAATAATAAGATACAAAATAAAAGTGGTGGTTATTAATAATAATATATCAGTGGTTTTGAAAAAGTACCAAATTAATAACCACTGTTTTAAATATAGCGTGACTGCGCGTGCGTGACGCTGAACGAGGCTGAATGATACTGTAAACCTGAAGCGTTTTGCTGGCACTTATTTCTCAAGGAAAGCATCCGAAGATAAATATTAATACAACATACCCTATATACAACTTATATATGTACAAAATGATGCAGTTTTTGCGTGCTATAGTCAGAATGTGTGATGCTGTTGTGGATGTGCTCTTCCCATAACAACGCGCTGAAATACGGCAACTAAACCCATAGAATTCACAATGTTTTATTATAATAATTTTCTCATTAAAATGTTATATACACGACATTCCCAATAATAGTTGTTAATGTTGTGCACTGCTGTTTGAGCTGCTTGCGCTGAGCTAAAGATGATCACCGGTAAACTGAAGTGCTCTTTTAACTTAACCAAACGCATTCTATATGAGATAAATCCGATATACATCAAATAAACACAATATTTTTTGTATTATCTTTTTTTTTTTTTTTTCCTCTACTACTGTGTGTTGTATGTGATGTGGTGGTTGTATTTCTGAGCCTAAGACAAATTTCCCTCAGGGACAATAAAGTGTACCTAACCTAACCTAATTACAACGTACACTTGCACAAAAGGCTGCAACGAACGTGCGCATCTGGAGTGTCTCTGAAGGAAATAATGCATTTTTATCGGCTTTAAGATATCGGCCAAAATTTCTTATCAGGCCGATACCGATAACAGAACAAATGAGCATTTATCGGCCGATACCGATATGGTTGCCGATATACGTGACTCCCTAATATATATATATAATCAGTAGTGTAATATATATAATATATATTATATATATATATATATAAATTGTTAGGAGGTAAGTTGGAATTTTTTCCCCCCCCAGTTGATTACTCTCTTCTAAGTTAGATGATGTTTTTGAAGAGTGGTCTGTATTGATGGGCAGTTGTTTTTATATCATGTACAGTCACCCCAAGAAGTGCCCTCAGGAACCCAGATGTGTCGGCCATCCTCAGGACAGGAAGCAGAACTCCTCGCTTCGTCAACACACCCCGTACCAAAGGCAGTCTGAGCATGGTGAGTGCCCAGAATTCATATGAACATACTTTATTTATTCTGACTACATATATTTGACGTGTTTGATGTCAGTGGTAACTCTTCTGCTTTGGGTTTTTGTTTGTTGGCACTTCAGAACTTGGATGACAGTGATTGGACAAACAGTCTTTACCCGTCTCCTCTGTCTGGACTGGTGGACACCAGCTTCACTGAGGATGGCAGCATGAGCGCTCTCATGCTAAAGGAAGATGATCCCGGAGAGGCTGGTAAATAATCATAATAATCATCATCGCCACAAATGAAGTGACCGGTTTACATGATTTACAGCTCTCTCGCTTTTTCTCCTCTCAGCTTCTCTCAGTTTGTTTCCTGAATTTCTGCAGTCATATTTGCGTCATGCATCCACAGCTGTGTTTGATCTATTGGAGGATTATGAGGCTCTCTGTCAGGATAAGGTACACGCCTAGTAGTGCATAGACAGACTGGGAATTCAGAATTTCATTAAGTAGAAATATGAAATTATTTACAATATAAATTTAATATGTAACATAAATTCTTTTTTTTTTTTTAAGTAGAAAAACTAAATGTTTTTAAATGGTAGCTAAATGACAATGTTGCCATAGCAAGCTGAATAAAATCCCTACTGAGATTTGTAATGTGCTGACCTGCATTGTAGGTTAGTATGTTGCAGAAAATGGTTCTTCGATCGGCCCCTGGTCAGCAGAAATCCTCCAAGACGGTCAGCATTACCTGGTTGCTGCAGCAAGAGATGGTGACCTGGAGGCTCATCACCTCACTGTACAGGTACAACACTATCATACATATTGACGTACACTGCCGTTTAAAAGGGTTGGCATAAAATGAAGAAGAAATTAATAAATTTTATTCAGCAAGGATGCATTAAATTTATCATAAGTGACAGTAAAGACATTTATTGCAAAAGATTTCTATTTCAAATAAATGTCATTTTAAATGAATAAATCCTGAAAAAATGTATCACTGTTTATTCAAAAATATTAATCTGCACAACTGTTACTTAATTGCTAACATACTGTTAAATCTCTCAAATGCAGAGACAGAGTACAGACAGTTTTAGAAGACGACATCATGATGGATATAACTGTAAGTGCATGTGTGACACTTTTCAAAATCGTAGATGGAAAACATGAATGTCATTGTATTATATTACAAAATGCCAAACCTTATGATAGCACAAGCACATTGGTCAAGCAAAAGATTTCATAAAATGAAGCCTGTTAGGTTTTAAATGATAAAACAGTAGATATACTGTCCAAAATTAACAAATAGTGCTCGAAGACTTTTCGAATGCCACAAAGCTATATCGTACCAGTGCCACTTTGATATTTTGTGTCCATTGCAGTGACATTCATTCATTAACGGTGACTTAAGAATCTATGGTTTTCGGAGCTTGTGGTTGTGTTTTCTTTGGAGATGCCCACTGAGAGTGAGAAGGCAGTAATGGAGCAGTTCTTCCAGAAGGACAGTCTGGTGCGACAGAGCCAGGTACACATGCATCCATTTACACCCATCCTGCATGTTTCTGCATGGAAAAACCACTTTACTCAGTATCTGGTGTGTGTGTGTGTGTGTGTGTTTATTTAGCTGGTGGTGGATTGGTTGGAGAGTATCGCCAAAGATGAGATAGGAGACTTTCTCTGATAACATTGAATACTACGCCAAATCTGTGTACTGGTAAGTGATATTACTGCTTATTTATATTATTGAACATCTCAAAACTCGTGATTTCTAAATAAAATTGAATGCCTTAAAGACTTAGGCATTAGAGAATGCCTTAAAGAGGCTTTTATGGTGGATTGTTCATGTGTAGGGAGAACACGCTCCACACTCTGAAGCTGAGGAGGAATCAGTCCAGCGGTGGTTTCAGCAGGCCCCTGGTCACAGAGCTGGACCCCGATGCTCCCATCAGACAGAAGAGACCACTGGCAGACCTGGACAGAGAGGACGACTCTCGCCTGCTCAAAAATCTCTTTAACCTCATAAGAGCTGGCATGACTGATGAGGTGTGTGTTTGTTTTCTAATGAGGACTGTTATTAGGGATGGGAATTCTGATTCATTTTATATTTGAGTATTGTGACACTGCAACACAAGTAATTGATTACGTTTAATGTTTGTGACCAAACCAAAACATTTCATATCGCCGATAACAATTTCAAAACATACTTTTCTTAACCCTTTATTTTTATGTTTGTTATGTAACTGCAGCTTCTGTGTTGAGAAGTCTGAGCATTCTGCTGTTTTCTTTCTTTGCTTACAAAAAATAATAAAAATAAAAACAACAGAGAATTAAATACTGAAAATGTCACTTTTTGTCTTTGCTTCTGTGTGGGTGTGTGTGTTGTGTTGTGTAGGCTCAGAGACTGTGTAAGCGCTGTGGTCAAGCCTGGCGTGCTGCCACCTTGGAAGGCTGGAAGCTGTATCATGACCCCAACATCAACGGAGGTCAACACATGCACATACTAACCAACATTTAACTACATTAATATTTCCTTTTTATGCTAAATAGGACTTGAAAGGGATAGTTCACCCAAAAATAAATTGTCTGTTTTCATTTACTCACCCTCATGTCATTTCAAACCCATAAGATTTTCATTCATATTCTAAACATGTAGTTATTTTTAATGAAAACTGAGAGGTTTGTGTTCCTCCATTGAAAGTCCATTCCACCAGAACTTTGGCGCTTCAAAAAGTTTCACTTCATAAAGAAGAGCTGTTTATTCAAAGAGACACAAATGCTTTTTATGAAGAACAGTTTTTATTTAGGCTTTTGTTTACATACCAACTTTGATCGATGCACTATGCTCGATGCTCAACTATGCCTGTTTGATGTGCAAGAACCAAGAATGATGATGACAGATGACAGAATTTTAATATTTAAGTGAAATATCCCATTGTTAAAACAGTTATATGATTCATAATTTGTGTGTGCTTGGACACTACTATTGTCCAGGAATGTAAAAATGTTGAATATATATTGCAGTAATTTAAAAAAAGTCATGGTAGTTACTATAAGAAATATACATTATTTTCTAGTTAAAAATATTGAATTAGCTGTAATTTCTTGAGTGCATTTTCTTGAAATTATTTTTTAAAATACAGTAATCACAATTGACAAAGTCATGGGCAATTATTGGTCAATCGGAGTGATTTGTTTGTGTGTGTGTGTGTTCAGGATGAGAGATCTGTCGTGAGGGGAATCCACATCGAAGCGTGTGGAAGGTTTGCTGTTGGAGAATGGCAGAGGAGGTGAGGAAACTCTAGATCTGTGGTCTACAGGAGGGTGCTAGGGTGTCTGTGGGAAATGTGAGGAACAAAAATTTACTAAATGTATTTTTAGGGCAACATTGACAGTAATTTGAATTAAAAAAAGTTGTTTTTTTTCCTTGTTTCGACTCAAATACATTGACAGCTATTTGGTTTAATTTTACAAACAATGTGTTGTCTTTTATAATGCGTTATCTTCGTCACACAATATAAATAGTTTCTTATACATAAAATTATATCCTTTATATACCTTTATACATTTAAGATTCTTTTAAGATTTTACATTTAAGAAAAAGTTTGAAACCCGTTATTCTAGATAGAAGTCTCAGGAAATTTAAAATCAGTAATTAAATTAGATCAAATGCCTGTAAACTTAAGTCTGACAGCTTCTGTGAATGTTTCAGTCATTCTGATTAAGACTCTACTTTGCTTTTCTGTTTCAGGAGCAGTTCAACAAATATGAAAGAGCCATCTATGCTGCACTGAGTGGAAACCTCCAACAGGTAAATAGTCACCTAGCTGTTCTTCAGGGTGTCCGCGGGGTCTTAAAAAGTATTAAAAGTTGATAAATCAATTTAGAGAAAATTAAGGCCCTTAAAAAGTCTTAAATGCCATTTTCCAAAGGTATTACATTTTGTATCATCTTTTCATTGTGTAAATTTGTCGAATAGTGGGGTTCTGTGTATTTTATTTATGGAATCCCACAAGATTTGACTTCATCTGTTATGGCGCTCACTGACTTGACTGTACTGCTGCGTGATAGTGCGGGGCTTGTTGATCCTGCTCTCGCTGAATTTCTAACCATTACCGCATGCTCCCATCCGCTCCCGCTATTTTTGTGTCCGCTCCCGCAAACATTCTAATATTGTATATAATTTTCGCACATCAGGGCACCGCTATCAATATGTGGGGTATTTAAATCCCTTTTGAATGAGCGCTCGCAATCGTAGTTCACTTTCGATTTCGCGATCACACGCACACTGTGTAAAGGGAGCACATCCTACGATAAAAAATATTTGTCAGTGAGCTCGGGATCTGTTGAGGAGCAAATCCTCCAAAATCTTTGTCAGTTATCTCTCCTTACTTTTGACCCTTGATTAGTCAAATCTGACTTCTGCAGCTCTTGTTGGATGCAGGGTTGCCAAGTCCGCGTTTTTTCCACATAATTGGGCTACTTTTAAACTGTTGCCCTGGGTTGATATTTTCCTTGTGGGTTAAAGGTTTAAAATATTGCATAAATTACATTTGGTTGAAATGCTTGTACTGAAACATTTTGCATTCTACCTGTAATAAAACTGTGCTAAATGTTTTGGGCCACACTAGTAGGAAGTATTTGAGCTGTGTTTATGATAAATGTGCGTAACATTTACTTTAAAATATGTATTTTAGGGATGGAAATAAATTTTTTTATATTTGGGACATGGTAATTGGGCTACTTTGGGCTGTTTTTTTTTTTTACTGGCATGGGCTTGGGATGCACAATTAAAATGATGTAATAGTTGTGATCATTATTTTACCTTCCATGATCATTCAGACATGATCAGGTGCAGTACTGACACTCTGTCAAGTCTGTATCAAATCAAGCACTCCGTAATCACAGGTAAACCTGTCTGATCATTCAGATGTTTGTCATGAGAAGTGTTCCATAAAACAGCTATGGTTTGAGTTGATGTAACAAATATATATTTTGAATATACTGTGTGAACTCATTGCCCCGTTTGCTTGGAGAGCTTTATTTTCTACGTGCCGAGAATTGCAAAACAAATCACAATTCTGAAAAAAAAATAACAAATTACAAACCCAAATGCAAGTCTAAAAAACAAAATACCAATTCAGAAAACACAACAACAATTCAAAAAACACTATAACAAGTCGGAAAACACAATGACAAATTCGAAAACAAAAAAACAAGTCGGAAAACACAACGACAAATCAGACAAACCTGAAAAGGTAGGTATAGTTTGAGACAGCGCCATTGGTTTGGGATTGCTCACCGATGACTGGACGAGACATCTGTCAATCAATGTATACAGGGAAAAACCAGCCGAAGAACAGCAGAGTCGTGGTAGGAAGTTCGGAGATGGTATTAAAGTAGCTAATTTTAAATGTTTTGTATGAGTTGCCCTTACTATGGAATTAAAAATATGGGGTGTCTATTTACATTTACTTAAAAGTGGTTGTAAATCATGAGCTCTAGTGGTGCAGATGGATAAGTGCTTGATGTTGGGTTTTTGACTCGATCGACCCGGGTTCGATCCCTCCTTTTACCAAACTTTTTTTTCCTCCCTTTTCAATCCGTATTAGCAAGGTTCTATTACACGTTTTAAATAGCAGGGTGTTCTACTATCAGTATACTACTTGTTTTGCAATAGTGGGCAATTAATCTGCACTTTCAATTGTATACCTTATAACGATCATATAACACTGATGGGAAATTATCATTTTAATTAATTACATGGATGCCACCTTATTGTTACAATACAGCCCTCCCTACACTCCCTCCCTAACCCTTTACTTTATTTTCAACTTTTTGATTATGTCCTTAATTTTTATTGAAAATAAATGCCTTTACGATGTGATACTAGATTTGAAAAGGATTTACAGCACTTTTTAACTAAATGTAAATAACCACTCTGAGCTAAACTGAGCTACTTAATACCATCTCCGAACTTTCTACCACGACTCTGCTGTTCTTCGGCTGTTCTTCCTGTATATGTTGATTGACAGATGTCTTGTCCAGTCAGCGGTAAGTAATCTATTCTCAAACCAATGGCTCTGTCTCAAACTATACCTACCTCTTCTGGTTTGTCTGATTTGTCGTTGTGTTTTCTGACTTGTTATTTTGTTTTCAAATTTGTCATTGTGTTTTTTGACTTGTTATAATGTTTTTTGAATTGTTGTTGTGTTTTCTGAATTTTTATTTAGTTTTTTAGACTTGCATTTGTGTTTTTTAATTTGTTATTTTGTTTTCAGAATTATGATGTGTTTTGCACTTCTCCGTAATTTTCCCTCCTCAATAAGTTTTGTCAGATGTTTTTGGTTATATTGGTCACTTTTGTTTATTCTTGTTTCTTGGGTTGCATTGGTTACTCAGTTAATTCTCTTGTGCTTCATTCCCCCCTTCTGAATTATGTTGTATTGATAAGGAGTTATCACAAAGTAAGTCTGTTTAGTTGTGCTATCTTACAATCAATATATATTAAATGCAAGTTAAAGTGTCGGCGATGTAACTGGTTAAAACTTGGAGTGGCGATGAGGTCTTAAAATGTATGGAAAGAGTCTTAAAAAAGGTCTTAAAAGGTATTAAATTTGACTCCATGATTCCTGTATATACCCTGTTCTTATGCTTTTTTCATTCCTCTTGTATTTAGTCATTATATGAATATGTCCTCATTTCCTGCAGCTGTTACCTGTGTGCGAGTCGTGGGAGGACACGGTGTGGGCGTATTTCCGGGTGATGGTGGACACTCTGGTAGAGCAGGAGATCTGTTCTTCCGGTCTGGGCAGTGAAGAGCTGGAGGAGCTGCCCAGAGAGTTCCTGGAGATCAAGTATGACTATAAACACCCTGTAAATACATCATATATACGTTCTTCATGTCCTTTTCCAGTGAATGATTAATTCCATCATTTGGCTTTTTTTAGTTGGACATTGGAGAAAGTCTTTGAAGAGCTTCAAGCAACAGAATCCAAAGTGAGAATGAATTAATGAATGAGGTTTCATTTGTAAAAGACTAAATTGATTGAAGTGTTTATTTTCTGATCTTTTCACACGTATGTTATGTTGACAGAGGGTCCTGGATGCAACCAAGGAACATTACCATGTGATTCAGAAGTTTGTCATTCTTGAAGATCTTGATGGTATGCTTTGAGAACAGATATTTGGAAGAATCTCAGATTTTCTTTTTAAAAAGTAAATAAGTTTAATGTTTAACTTGTGTTGAAAGGTCTTCTGGAGGAGTTTAGTGATTGGTTAGGAAGAAGTACAGCTTTGCCAGTTCATCTGTTGCGCTTCATGTCACATTTAGTGTTGTTTTATCGCAGTTTGGGCATGCAACTCAAGGTACGTACATTATATGGATATATTTTTTGTTATAGATTGTATTGCTCTTGATGTGTCTGGCTTATTGCTTGTACAGACAAGTGTATTCAAACGTTTGATGCGAACCTACCATTGTGATCTGTGTTTGTCAGGAGGAGGTGTGTGTAGATGTCCTAAAGACCTACATCTCCCTGTTGGTGAAGGAAAAGCAGGTGGATCTCATTGCATTTTACGTCAGTCACCTCCCTGCTGACATGTCCGTGCCACAGTACGCTCAGTTCCTGGAGGAAGTCACTGAGACTGAGCAGCGCAAACACTGTCTGGAGCTGGCAACACAAGCAGGTGAGGTCAAAGGGTCTTGTGTCACAATGGAAAGGGTGTATTTTGCGATAATGACTCACTGAACATTACATGTTAATTATAATGTTATTACATACTTTTTACTTTTTTCTTTCTTTTTTTTTGGTGTTTAGGTTTGGATGTGGCAGCGATCACAAAAACAGTAGTAGAGACCATCAGAGAGCGAGACACGGATGAGTTTGCTCACCATGACCTGACCCCTGCATTGGATACGGCAACTACAGTGGTACAAATGGAATGAACTGTGTTAATTTATAAAACTAGATCCAATTAGCAATAGAATTAATACAAAACTCTTCATTTATTCAAACAGGAGGATCAGCAGAAGATTGATGTCATTGACTGGCTGGTGTTTGATCCCGCTCAGAGAGCTGAAGCCCTTAAGCAGAGCAATGCCATCATGAGGAAGTTCTTAGGTGAGACTTTTGCAGCTAGATTATTTTATTAAGATGTAATTGAGCTGTAATTGGTCATTTTCTATTTTGATTTCATTATTGATTTCAGTTTGTAAAAAATGTGGTTTATAATGAATGCCACTATAACACAGCTCTGTATCTTGTTTTTTTGCTTATTTGACAAAAACAAAGGCCCAATATTACCTAATTTGATGATGCAGAGTCCCTCTATCTATATATATATAGATATGTATATAATATATATATATGTATATAGTGTATATATAGGGCCGGTCAGTCAATTTAAATTAAATTTAAGTTAATTACTGTAGCAAATCTAATTATTTCGCAATTAATTTGGTGTGAAAATCACCCAAAGATCTTTAAAGCCTATTGTGTTAATGAGAAAGTATCAAGTAACTTACAACAATTAGCGTTAGAAATAATACTTTATTTTGCTTTAACATAAAATGTATTACACACAAATGTTTGGCTACAATGGCCTAACATAAACTATGGAACATAAAAGAAGATAATTTGAGAAACATCAGTATTTTTTGTTCATACAATGAAAGCCATTGGTAACCAAAAACTTTATTTATAAAAAAAATTTCAATGAAATTATTCTCTAAATAAGAAGGTGGTGGTAAATGTCTTTATGAAGTCATTGAGTCATTCATTTATTTGATTCTTTCAAATGGCTGATTCATTCAGGAATGAAGTAAATGGCTCTTTTATGAATGGTCTGTTGAATCAGTGGTATCAAACACTCGATTTGTTCAAAACGTGGATTCATTCAGAAACGAATCACAGTTTCTGAATCACAGAACTACCAAATTTTGCTATAAGATTGATTGCATCATAAAATAATTACTGTTAATAGTGTTCATTATGTGTTTGATTACATCTTTAATTGATTTTTTCCGTACATTTCTGCCATATGTACATTTACTGACATAGTCGCCACTGATAAGCTACTACTAAATATATTGTAGAAACATAATTGTATCGTATCGTATCGTATCGTAAAAGGCGCTATACAAATAAACATGAATTGAATTGAACAGTTGTGTTGCTTGGAGACTCACAACAGTTCTGCTGTGGCTTTATAGGTAATGGTTTTTCGTTTCGCAAAAGTGAGCAAACATACATGTTGCGTTTAAAACTATCCAATATTAACTTCTTATCTACAGAACTGTTGTTTAAAATTACATTTGCTCTCGTGCTATTCGGGACAAAAACAGCACCCGTGTGATATTGCTCTCGCTGCTCATGTGATATCACTTATCGTATGATATAAATATGAGACAAAAACAAATACAGGAGCATTTTTTCCCCAATATCTTGAATTTTAGGGGCACAAAACTGCATTTATGGACTACATCACGCAGTAAGTTTTTGCCCTGCATCATGTTTGTCAACTGTATGAAATGCAAGATGACGTACTGGCCTGGGGTGGGGCATTAATTTTTCCATAACTAATTAATTCAATTAACACGTTAAATTGACAGCCCTAATATATATATTTCCATATTATATATATACACTACCGCTCAAAAGTTTGTGATACATTTTTTCAGGATTCTTTGATGAAGAAAAAGTTAAAAAGAAGAGCATTTATTTAAAATAGAAACTTTTTCTAACAATACACACTAGCGTTCAAACTTTTGGGGTCAGAATTTTTAATTCTTTTTTTTTTTTTAAGAAATAACTTTTATTCAGCAAGTATGTGTTTAAATTGATAAGAAGTGAAAGCGAAGATTTGTATTGTTAGAAAAGATTTATAATTTGAATAAATGCTGTTCTTTTTAACTTTTTATTCATACAAAGAATCTAAAAAGTATCGCAGTTTCCAAACCCATATTTGTGCAGCACACTGTGCCAACATTGAACTCTAATACTAAATCGGCATATTAGAATGATTTCTGAAGATCATGTGTCACTTTATACTGGAGTAATGGCTGATTGAAATTCAGCTTTACATCACAGAAATAAAATACATTTTAAAATATATTAAAATAGAAACCATTATTTTATATTGTAATAATATTTTGCAAGATTACAGTTTTTTTCTGTATTTTATTCAAATAAATGCAGCCTGATGAGCAGAAGAGACTTCTTTAAAAAACCATTACAATTCTTACTGATGCCAAAACCTTTTTGAGCGTGTGTGTGTGTATATATATAATATCTATATATATATATATATATATATTATATTATATATATATATACAGTATACTGGGTTGTTGACATATATAACCGTACATGTGTCCTATGTACAGCAAAATTTAGAAAACAATAATCATTATTAATAATTAATTTCTTGTTAATAATATACAAATAGCATAAGAGAGATTTTTCTTTATTGTTAGTTTTTTTTCAAATTTTTTGCTGTCACACCATAGGACACATTTACGGTATATTTGTCAACTACCCATATATATATATATATATATATATATCTATATTATATATATCTGTGTGGTGTGTGTGTGTCAGCTTTATTGCACTTATCACGTAACAAAAGCAGTCAAATGTCAGAAGTTTGTTTTAATGAAAAAAAAAACAAGTCTTCAAAATGTATCATTTAACTTACAAACTGCAATGGAGTGGAATAATATGTTTAAATACTCCATTTTAAAATCTCAAAGATGTCACAACTCCACCAGTTTTAAACAGACGTTTTTTTTGACAGCTTCATTTTTCTGTTTGCTGTTTAGATTTAGCAAAACACTTAAAGTGTAGCAGAACGCAGAGTCATGTTTGCATTTTCCTCTGTCACTGACCATTATTCTAACGATGACATCAGATTAGACATAAAATAATGTCTTCAGGATCATTCATGCATGTGAGAATTGTACAAATAGTTGTAACATGACTCAGAAGAAGATAGGAATAATTTCTTTGTGGCAGTTTTTTGGTGATAATACAAGACTTCACCTTACAAATTTCGTCGAAAGCAAAAATGCGAGTGCAAAACGGGCTGTTTTTATCAGCTCCCTTAAATTAGTAGAAACACGTATTGGATTTCACTTAGCAAATATGATGCAGGTGTGTTATGTGCTAATTAAATATCTTAACTTACACTTTGTCTATTCTTGGTCTGTACGGTTTTGAATTGTTGTGGAGTGAAGGGAACTAAAATACATGTTTATAAATTTATATATTTTTCGTAGCATCTAAGAAGCATGACGCTGCTAAGATGGTCTTCACCAAAGTGCCTGAAGATTCCATGCGGGAAATCTACCACCAGTGGGAGGAGCAGGGCATGGACACGCCCCTTCCTGCCGAGGAGGAGAATGCTATTCGTGAGCATCTGTGCATCCGTGCCTATCTGGTGAGAAGCTGCATCTTTCTGCATCTCTGTAATGAACGTAGTGACAGCAACATGATCTTACTGTGAGCCAATTTGTGTTTCCCCACCCCAACAGGAAGCTCACGAAGCTTTTAACGAGTGGTTCAAGCACATGAACTGTCCTCCGGTGAAACCCACAGCACCTGCTCAAGCTAAGTTTACAGAGAAGGTGGCCTATGAGATGAAAGAAGCAGAGTACAAGGTCAGAACAGACCGTCCACAATGCCGACTAGTACTTTGTAGTGAACACTTTTAGCTTTTATCTTTAATGGCTTTTCTTTGTCACTTCCTCCAGATGGAGTATGAGAACTGGCAGGGGCGTCTGGGAGCGCTGACAGAGGATGTGAAGGAGAGGATTTATAATGTGCTGCTGTTTGTAGATGGAGGTTGGATGGTGGATGTCAGAGAGGTGAGTAGGTTCTGTATTAATTTATAGTAGGGATGCATCCGATACCCCTTTTTCCAGTACTCGCCCGATACCGATACTTTTATTTTTGGTACTTGCCGATACCGATATTTGTATTGCATTTGTAAATTTTTTAAATATTGGGTACAGAAACCAAAAGAGTATGTATAAATGTTAGTTGGTTAACTTCATTTATAAAATAGACACAGTCAAACCAAAATTTATTCAGACAACATTTCTCACATTATCACAGTTTAATCGCTATAGTTTGGAAAATGGTAATAAAATATGACAATACCTCTGTCCGAAACTGTGTCGACATTCATCTTTAAATGTTAGTAAAGTTGATAGAAGGTCTGTATGGATTACAATCAATCCAAAATTGTATTATGTACGGAAGTTCAAGCGGGCCATTCTTATTTTTTTTTCCCTCTTGTTTTCTCGTTATAACGACTTATGTTTTCATTATATCGAAATAACGAGAGTTGTTTTCTCGTTATAAACTACTTATTTTCTCGTTATATCGACATACCGAGAGTTGTTTTCTCATTATAACGACTAATTTTCTCGTTATATCAACATAACGAAAGTTGTTTTCTCATTATAACGACTTAATTTCTCGTTATAACGACATAACGAGAGTTTTCTCGTTATAACGACTTAATTTACAACAGGTGGCACTATTGACCTGAATATAACTGATGGGGTGTTGTAGGCTATGCTGTAGGTCCACTTTACTGTACGCGTTTGGGATGGAATATGAACGACCTCGTGATCGCTATAATTTTTACAGTATTGTTCATTAGGCTACTGACGTTTAATTAATTCATAAATGTTAAGTGCTTGAATCAATATGATTATTTTGTGTATTAAGTTCTTGCTAGGTGCATGAGTTTCACCAACGCGTTCTGTTTCATAAAATAATAACTGCTTATTAAAATCAAGGTTGACGTCACTGTATTCTGTTCGCACCTATATCTTTATTTGTGCTTCTTTGAGGTACATTATTGTTAGTAGGGATGCACCGATATGAAAAATTTGGTAAAATTCCGATACCGATAACCGGTTATTCTTTATTTTTGAAAGCCGATAATCGATATGTTGGCCGATAAATCTATATTCAAATTGTTATATACTTTTTGAGAGCATGATTACAAAAAAGGTCTCATCATTACAAGCCACATCCCAAACACTTCAACATAAGCCTAGTTTGAACGGTGTACGTTTTAAAAATATTTTACTCTCCCATTACCAAATTTAGTCATAAAGTCTTACAAATAAAATAATGCATAAATATTGCAAACAAGTCACTGGACATCATTACGTGTAAAGAATCAAAATGAATGCGCCACAGATCAATAAAACAGAATAGCCTCTGCACGGACAATAATTAAATTATTTTAATTACTAAACCATATTGTTGATGAAAATAATAAGAGAAAAATACAAGTAGTTGTTGTTATTAATAATGTATCAATGATTTTGAAAAAGTAACAAATTAATACCACTGTTTTAAATGGCAGCCGTTGAGCTGCGTGTGCTGAAGCTGAAGAGCTGAATGAACATGGTAAACTGAAGCGTTTTGCTGGCAGCTTATTTAACTCAAGGAAATGCATCCTGAGATTAATATTAATACAACATAAACATAATATTACAACTTATATATGTACAAAATGATGCAGTTATGGCGTGCTATAGTCAGAATGTGTGATCCTGTTGTGGATGCGCTCTTCCCATATCAACGCGCTGAAACACAGCAACTAAACCAAAAGAATTCACAACGTTTTATTATAATAATGTTCTCATTAGAATGTTATATACACAACATTCCCAAACATAGTTATTAATGTTGTGCACTGCTGTTTGAGCTGCGTGCGCTGAGCTAAAGACGATCACCGGTAAACTGAAGCGCTCTTTTAACTTAACCAAACGCATTCTATATGAGATAAAACAGATATACATCAAATAAACACAATATTACAACGTACAATTGCACAAAAGGCTGCAAACGAACAGCGCGCATCTGAAGTGTCTCTGAAGGAAATAATGCATTATTTATCGGCTTTAAGATATCGGCCAAATTTTCTTATCAGGCCGATACCGATAACAGAAAAAATGAGCATTTATCGGCCGATACCGATATGGTGGCCGATATATCGTGCATCCCTAATTGTTAGTTAATAAGCGGGGGTGTTCTGTTTATCTACAGTAGGACAGGCTTCAACGACGTAGGCTATTTGTAATTTGCCTCTTTTCCTTATTATTAATCTTTATTGTTAATCATTAAATGTATATTGATAAGAAATGTTATTTATATGTAAAGTGTATAGGCTAATTCAATTCAGTGATGTTCTACAGTGTTGTAATCTTTTTTGTTTTCTACATTTCTTTGTGTAAACCACACAAGCACACACACATAACACACACACACACACACACACATAGACACACACACACACACACACATAGCTACACATGAATGCTCTTTTCAAACAGAAGCTTGTAACGCATATGATATCAGTCACAGCATATGACTACTAAAAATGACAAATTATAATTTTCTTTCAAATAAAATGAAAATTATAAGTGGGTTGAATCCAAGCAGCTCTAAAATATTTTTAGAATAGTTCTGCATCCTGAAGGCTCTCCGCCTGTGTTTGCGGTGTTGCTTTAACCTTAAACATGGTAATTACACAAACACATGTTTAGCGTACCGTCTCTGGAAATATCAACCGTGATTGATCAGCCTTTATTTTTGTATTGTAGACGTTATTACTAGGCGAAGCAAAATTTGCTGAAATATCCAAGACATAGGCTACAGTAAGAGCGCATGGTTTATCTTTCCATCAGATTGAGTTCGTTACTATAACACGGAGGATCAAACACCATTGTAAAAAAAAAACAACAAAAACTTGTCGCGATCACGAGAAAATTAAGTCGTTATAACGAGAAAACAACTCTCGTTATGTCGATATAACGAGAAAATTAAGTCGTTATAATGAGAAAACAACTCTCGTTATGTCGATATAACGAGAAAATGAAGTCGTTATAACGAGAAAACAACTCTCGTTGTGTCGATATCACGAGAAAATTAAGTCATTATAACTAGAAAACAACTTTCGTTATGTCGATATCACTAGAAAATTAAGTCGTGATAACGAGAAAACAACTCTCGTTATGTCAAGATCTAACGATAAAATTAAGTCGTTATAACGAGAAAACCACTCTCGTTATGTCGATATAACGAGAAAATAAGTTGTTATAACGAGAAAACAACTCTCATTATGTCGATATAATGAGAAATAAGTCGGTATAACGAGAAAACAAGAAGGAAAAAAAATAATGCATGGCCACTTAGAACTTCCGTACAAATGCATATTTACACCAAAAAAAACAACTTAATGACTTGAAAACCCTTGTCGGGCAGCCCTTAGCCTTAATGACGGCCTGTAGTCTCCTGGGCATGCTGTCCTCCAGCTTCATGCAAACCTCAACTTCAACTTTTTTCCCAGACTCTGTCTGAATAATTTTTGGTGCCAAATTTTTATCAATTTACTGGTAGTGCCACTTGTTTGAAGAAAGTTTTTTGTATGATTTGTCACAGTTTACTTTATTTTGCTATTCTTACTTACATAAATGAACTATAGTGTCCTACATACTAGTAAAAAAATATCAAAAATTATATCTGGTCTCTGAATAATTTTTTGGTTTGACTGTATATCCTTCTGTTATTTTCACACTTAATTATGCCCATTAAAATGTATTTTACAAGTTTGTTACTTTCACTGTTAATTTTTTTGCTCTATGGTACATCATCTTTAATTTAATAGCATTAGAGCTGCTCCATTGCAGCAGCTTAGTATTGTAATCACGCGTTTTGCTGTAATAATGCAGGGAACCACTTGCTATAAATCTTCTATCTGTGATATTTTCAGAAATAGAAGTCACGTTTTTTCATCTGAAACGTGCTGCGATTTATATTCCAAAGCCACTCATATAATGCAGAAACACTCAAGCCAGCAAAACATGTGCAACGTGTGCACGTATTTGTACTTGTGCAGAATGAGAGGACAGTAGTACAGCCTAGCGCATTTCACACAGGCTGCTAGATTCACTTTCGCCAGAAAGTCGTGTATGCCTAAGGTTGAAAATAAATTGTTTATAGTGAATGGTCTTATTTTTACGATTTAGTTTTAAATGATGTGTGCAAAGTGAGTGAACATCAAAGATCACACAACAGAAATGCGCGCGCGCTCTCTCTCTCTCTCTCTCTCGCTCTCTCTCTCCCTACCGTTAAGTAACTTGTGCATTGTTTTACTTACTTGTTTTTGACATATCCGACCGAACTACAAAGGAATATTCACTCGACAAGCTCGCGCATCTGCGCCGCCGCGCTCTTCAATCCCATCAGCGTGCTTTTTTTATCTGCTCGCCCCCCCGGCACATCACTATACAGACCGTTAATACGAATGTTTAACGTTATTTCATTGCTACCTATACGTCTAGACATCCTTAACTCCTCCAGCGTCTGTTGTTTCGGTTGCGGTGTTTCTTTGTTTTGAATATGGCGCTATCCACATCTGTGTCTCGGTGTTTGGTATCGGGGCATTTTAATGATACGAGTACAGGAGGCCAGTATCGGGCCCGATACCAGTATCGGTGCATCCCTAATTTACAGGTTTGGCAAACACAGCTGTCATGTCTGAGGTCATTTATAACCTTAAATGTATCACCACACACCGTGGGTAAGAAACTATCACCCACCCCCTTTAAATAATCACATTTTGTTGTTTTGCATGCTGAAATGAAGACGGACACAGTTTTTGTTTTATCCAGCTGTATGATTGTGCAACATCCAACACCAACATGTCAGTAAAAATTAAAAACCAGAGTCACTGAGTTGTTATAACATCACTTGGTTGCATTGTTTGAGTGTAGGATGTCCTGTATTCATGGTGTGCTGTGTTTTTGCAGGACGCTGAGGAAGACTCTGAGCGTGCTCATCAGATGACTCTGCTGCGGCGTTTGTGTCTGCCCATGATGTCGTTCCTTTTGTTAACCGTTCTGCAGCGCACTGAACGCCACCAGGAGAGTCTGCGGCTGGCTGACATCATCGCCTCTGACCAACACAGATTATATGAGGTGTGCTGTCTGAAACCTTTAAAGAATTATTCTTAATATAAACATGAATATTGCTTGATTGAAATTGCAAGAGACCACTCCTTCACTCCTGAACATAAGTGTTCATGGTAAATGTGATACTGTCTTGTTTTTATATTCATTCATCTGAATGTTCTTTCTCTGTCAGGTTTTTTCTAAAGAGGAGCTGCAGAAGTTTCTCCAGAAGATGAGGGAATCCTCTCTACTCTTGCTGGATAAAGGGCTGGATCCTCTTGGATATGAGATTCAGCCCTAGACACTGTTTGTTTCTCGTGCTGTTTATGTCCTCAGGAAAAAAAATAAAAGCTTTGTAATTTTGTATTTGAATAAAGATTCATTGTTGTGAATTTGGTAAATTGTTTAACTGGAGAGGCATTTTTTTCATATTTCTTCCTCAAGAGTTATGCATTTCTTTCCATTTGTATTAATGTCACTGTGCAATATTTGTGAAAACACATCTGTTTAGGCAAGATGGGTTGGTTTTCACACTTGTTACTCCAGTTGAATCATTTTTCAGGGTAAGTGTATTTCTGAACATTGAAAAAAAATACCATGGAAGTCTAATTTTTAGTAAGTTTAATCTCCTTCCTGTTAGTTGTTTTGCAACCAGTGTCACTCACAAGCTTCACTACAACTCATTTTTAGTTTGGTTCCAATGCATTTCAGGTTAAAAATGTACTGCAGTTCAGTTATATTTTGTCCAATGTGTTCTAATCTAACGATTGATAGATTACTTAATGTGTATTCAATGTGTTTAAGTTCAAACAAATCGCTCCGAATCATTCAGACTGAATCGCAAATCAATTCAAACCGTTTTGCTGACTCGTATGACCGATTCATTTAAAAGAACCGATTAAAAAGAATGATTCAATCAAAATAGGGCATCGTTAGTTCCAATTACAAACAGCTGGCAGAAAATACTGGTCACACGACTTTACTGAATTCTTAAATGAACATTTCCGACCATAGTGATAGAAAGTGAAGTCAATATAAAATCATTATTGGAAAGTCTTTTCACAGTCACGACAATGTCCAACCGAGGCGCGACTTCATCCGTCAAATCTTAATTAAGCGACACAGGCTTTGAGAGGCTACGCGCGCGGACCACAAAACTGATGGAAAACCTAAACCTTCAGATGACACGCAACTTATACATTATCTCCGCCTCTGTAAGGTAACGTACTAAAAAAAACACACACACGAAAATAACTTTGGATATATGGCAACGTAGTATGCGGTATAGTCACTTTGTGTGTGTGTGTGTGTGTGTGTGAACGTAGCCGTGTTACGTATTAATTTTCAAATTGTTTGTCATAATTTGACCATTTATTCATATCAGGGAACATGTGAACGGCGTTGCAAATTAAATATGGCCTTCTGTACGACAACTCGGACATTAATTTTTTTTTTCATACATGCACTGGTTTCAGCACCCGCGATTTTCCCAGGACTAATAATTGGCCGTTATTGTACATTTGGGAGTACTACAAGCATGACTAGGCAACCAACCTTACACATCAATATTCTTATGCGCTATAGATTATGCAAAAGGACGACATGGTATCTACTCCCGTATTACACTTCTTTTTTCAACATGCTGTCCCAACAGCACTTTAATATGCAAATTAGATACAGCGTATAGATAACATTGTGCTTAATGGGAAAACCAGTTATAAAACCATATATTTTATAACCTAGTTGAGAACCGTCCTTAAACAAAGTTAGTTATGAAACCTAAAAGTTGATTGGTGATTTTAATAATTACATATAAAACCAACCCCCCCAAATGTTTTGGCTTATGTTTGGTTCCCCGCTGCATCCTACTCTTGGTCATTTATGTTTTAGGAAACACCGAAGTCTGGTGTTCCTCTCAGAGGCCATTGTTATGTGGATCAATATGTTTATTCCCCCTCAAATGTAATTTTTCAAAAATGTTATTTTACCATTTTTCTCTTATGCTCTAAACAATGTAATGACATGGAAAAAATAGCTTTTTATTTCTGGTTCTCAGGAGGATATACATAATGTGTGTTTTGGCCAACAGACCTTGTGACAATTAGTCCCAGACCATTTAGGCCAAAGTACCTTTTCGTATGTTTCATTGTATTTTATTTAGGCTACTATACTGCAGTATTTTTTTTTTCTATTTATTTGTACGGCATGAATTATGCGATTTGCTTTGACAGTGTTGATCTTTACAGTCACGCCAAAAGGGAAATAGCTGCGTTGACTTTGACCTTGTTAGCTTGTTAGTCTTGGATTGCACTGGTTCACTGGTCATGTTTTTACTTCCAAGGGGACCGCAGGGTGATTTAAATAATTACGTTTAAATTAATAAATTATTCTTCATATGTAAAAAAAACTTATCTAACTCTCCATTGAAACACATACACAATCCAGATGTAAACTCAAATCATATTTATTTTTCCCCACAATAACTAATGCTTTTTTTTTTATTGAAGAACAAGCCGTTCTTAAAATGTCTAATCTCAAAATAATGGTTAATTTAATATATCAATATTCTGATTTATGTTCATGAAAAAGCAGCTTTGTCATAATTCAACAACAAAAAAAACATCGCGACCGCCACGCATCATGTGTGTAAAGACTGAGAACCACAATTCAAAGTTAAAGCACACGGTATAGTTTGCCATGTGTAGGTGTAGAGTTGCTATGCTCATCAGTAATCAGTGAGTAAACATTGGTGGCACAAACATATACCTCTAAAAACATGAAATCACTACATCCTGCACAGCGATTACACAAGCTGTACTGAAAAGGGACCCCACCCCTAGAGGATTATTCCCATTTTGGAGGCTAAATGGGAGACGGAGTGCCTGGACAGTACCACACAGTGCAGACTGGGATGATTGCGTCACAAGTGTGTGTAGTAACTAAGAATGTGGGAACCTGTTATGGATTAGTTTATTATTTTTGTATAGCATGTGAGGTATACACATAGAATGACTTATATTGTAACAGCCATGAATGTGTAGCAGTCCGTAAAATCCCACCTGTACTGTGCACATTTGGTTCAATTACAGTACGAGGCCTAGTTGTTCCTGAACACGTTTAGCATTCTTCCTGGGTCACATGCGGAACTGTACGGTTGCAATTGTGGCTCTTGTTGTTGTCACCATAGTGTGCTAAACAACATGTACTCTTCCAGCAATAAAATAATCTTCGCCTGTTGTAACAATGTAACATGCAAAAAGGGTCACTAAAAATCCCTGACAGGCAGACTGAGAAAACCAAAAAAAAAAAAAAAAAAAGATTTGTTTTAGCCGGATATAAGCCAATAACTACCTGATAAAAAGCACAAATAAATAAAAAATTGGATATTTAGATATAAGAAAAGTAACAGTATTAAAGACATTTTTTTTACATTTCGATTTTTTTATTTTACGGATTATCTCCTTTTTTAGGTTTACAATTGTTTATAAAGAATAAATAAATTGTTTTTATTTATTTTTTATTTGCATTTATATATTTATTTCCATACATTTATTAGCCAGTTGTAGGTTTGACTTGTTTTTAAATAAAACGATAAATATAACAAAAATTAAATAATGGGGTAAGAAAATGCAAAATTCAAAAACTGATACTCTTATTATCTTAAGTTTGTATTAAAATGATCTTATTTTAAGGATACTCAGATTTTTTTTCTTGTAAAACAAAAAAAAGGCATTATAAATCAAATAAATATTAGCATTTATTTATTGTCCCCAATTATTTAGCTTTTATTCTAACTCGGCATGACTTTTATCAGTATAACAATATAATAGAGAGTTTTCAGTCCAGGTTCATTGATTTCACATTGTGAAGCAATCAAAGCCACACGTCTCCTTTAAATTATGACCTTACTTGTAAACTTGAGATAAGCACAGAGAACATGACCAAAAAAAAAAAAAAACAATTACTGAAAGACCCTTGTAGGAAGACTCTTCATTATTGTCACAGGACTGTGCAAGATGTGCAGGACATAAGATTAAAGCACATCTTCCTGATAGTGATCCACAATCTGTTCTGTGGGTTGTTGTCTGTGTAAGCTCAGCTGAGAAACTCGAAGCTTAAATCACTCATTCTGACAGGAGGCGATTGCTTGCCAGGAAGTAAGTGTACAGTGCGCTGTACTACCTGGGTGTCAGTCCTTGGGGCGGTTCTTACCATCTTAGATCCAAACAAACGTGTTAGATTCAGTTTTAGATCCTCCTGCTCTCCAAATCAGCAGACGTTTGACAAGTTTGTTAGGGCTCTTTAAAAGGCTGTTTCCCAGGGGGTTGGTTGAGCACTCTTCATTCGGTGTTAATAAAGGTCGCACTGCTTCTTGGCTGAATAGATAGACGTGTTTGATCTCACCGCAGGAAATGTTAAAGGGGTCATATGACGTTGCTAAAAAGAACATTATGTTGTGTATTTGGTGTAATGCAATGTGTTTATGCGGTTTAAGTTTCAAAAAACATTATTTTACACATACTGTACATTATTGTTGCTCCTCTATGCCCCGCCTTTCTGAAACTCGTAGATTTTTACAAAGCTCATCGTTCTGAAAAGCGAGGTGTACGCTGATTGGCCAGCTATCCAGTGTGTTGTGATTGGCTGAATACCTCAAGCATGTGACGGAAATATTACGCCCCTCACCATACAGTGATGCCGTGTCCCGGCGCGACGAGACAAAAACAATAAAAACCCATTATAAACGAGGCATTTGTTGCATCCAGTTTGGACATAATTACGGATTATAATGACTTATACTGTCTTTTTACGCATTGCGTATCGCGCCGCGTAAAAATAAAACCATATCTGCATTTGTGATCGGAGAAACGACAAACAACAAGCGCTACTCTACACTGCTCAAACTCGCATTTGAATCGTCAGTGGCAAATTCTTTAACAGAAGAACTTATTCTTTTACTTACAGGCTGTGAGTCAGAAGCGCCAGACTGTCCTTGCAAAGTTGGAACTGCCCCACTTTATAGAAACAGACACCGGCATTGTAGGCTACTCTCCTAGGAAACAGACCTCGTCCTCCGTAAAATGCATTGCACAAATCTGAATATTTGGGTTGAAATGTTCTAGAACAGTGTTGTAAATACAACATAACCACTGATTTCTAGTCATGTCTTCTTTTGATAGGCCAAACAAAGTAGTTTCACTTTCAAAAAGAAACACAAGACGATGCTAGCCACGTGAGGAACGAGCCACAGCAGGATTGAGATTGAGGACCAGAACGGATAAGCTCCAGGCATGACGACAGAAGAATGTGTACTGTCTTTTGGAAGGTCCAAACAATTTAGTTTCGCTTCACAATGAAACACAGCGTCTCACGACATTGGCGGCCGGCAACAAACAAATACAGAGAGAATAAAGTTACACCTTATTTCTTTTTCGTGAACATTTGGGCGGTGTTATGCATATCTTCCCAGATAGTGACGTAGGTATTTGGGGGCGTGTTAGAACGAGCCTTTTTTAGGGGGGTGTGGCAGAGTCTTAACTTGTATAAAGAATATCTCTTTGGATTTGAAACTTCAGTCTTTGCAACTTTACAGATCTTCTTTATGAACCAAGAGCTTGTAACACTCCAAAGAGAAAGGAAAAATTGAAATCACATCATATGACCCCTTTAAAGAACTTTTGGGTTTGCCCTGTCCACTCACAGAACGCCGGTTATTTTTTAAAACCGCAGTTTTTCTACGCGGTTGGCCGTGCGTCACACGTAACCGCCCTGATGGCCCAGACCCCAGGTCACTGAACGAACATTTTGAAAAACGCCTGCCAGGGTGAAGATTTCCAAAAATCCAGGTTGCAGCGTCTTGTGTGTAGACGGCGAAACCAAAGTTTTGCTTGTGACGTCGGAGCCTGCGCTGTTATCTCGCCTAGTGAGTGACTTTTTCAGGCTTCTGATTAGCCAACATGGTTTTACTGTTGAGATTATATCGCCACCTGTTGGCTTGGCATGCTCTGATCAGTGCTTCATTGCATGCGTTTGTGTTTTCATGTGGACGGATTTTTTTTTTTTTAAACGGAAGAAGGAAAAACTCTTCTTACATGGGAATTTTATAAAAATACCCTTGTACGTGTGGACATGGCGGTGCATGGAAAAAACAGCAGATAGGCCGTTTAAATCTCCATATTTTTGTGCAATGAAGCAGAATGAGGATCTGTCTGAGAGGAACATTGAGACAGGTGCCCACTTTCACAGGAAATGGCAATGGAGGCATCTCAGTCTGTGATGTCTTTTCTTGTTTGTCTTCTTACAAGATTGTATTTGTTTTGATATTTTTAGCTTGCTCTAACAGAGTAGTTTACTTTCTCACTGCTGATAACTAATCATGTTAGTCATGTATTATTTCATAAAAAGAGAAAGTTTAGTGCCTCACAATCCTCAATATTTAGTTAAATGCTTTTTATGTTTCACTGTGCAGAAAGAAATCACTTATCAGTATGTCAAAATTATAACCAAGTGCATCACAAAGAAATTTAAATGAATGGAATTTAATTATAATACCTGACATCATTAAAGTGCCTTATACAGCTCATTCTTTATTCCTTTATTTATTTATATAAAAAAATGTATTGGCTAACGGTCTCCCGACATGACACGAATGAATGCAAGCTCCACGGACGGGTAGATGCTTGAACGTACAATACTGCTAAAAATTCAACTTCGCCATCACAGGAATAAATGATTACATTTTAAAATCTATTTAAATAGACAAGTTGTTTTAAATGGTATTCTTATTTCAGATTATTGCTTAGTCTTACTGTATTTTTGTTTGAACAAATGCAACCTTGGCGGACATAAGAGACTAATTAAAAACGTAAACATTTTCCGGATCCCAAACTTTTGAACTGTAGTAGAGTACAAACACCACAAATTCATATGCATAACATACATTTTTAAAATGTAACTTTTTGTAAATAAATTATGCAGTATACTGAAGGTATTAGGATGGGCGAATGAGGACGGCCCCCCTCCGTTTCCCGTCTCCTTGTATTTATATCATGTGATTTTTTCCATATGAAATGCTTAAAATTAATGTCTGATTCATGCATATATTTTCCCCTTTATAACATCTAGAATACAACTCTATAGTACTGTTTCAAATGATAAATGGGTCTCTGGATAATTTCCATCATCATGATTGATCCCACTCTGTTCTGGATGAGTGTGCATTCAGCTTCGTTTTGATGACTGACTCCATGACTCCCATTAAAGAGCTTTGCTTTCCGATTTATTCTTTTTCAGCAAACAGCCTGTGTTCAGCACCTCTGAGGAATTAATTAATCCCACAACACTGCTTTAACGGACTCTTTTTTCAAATAATGCACACATCAGAAAAAAACTATTAATTTAATTTTAACATATTTTTTAAACACTATTTTGTGGATTTAATGGATGATTGTTAGTAGGAATACAAAGACATGAATAGTAGATGTGTGTTTTTATGAGTCTGCTACAATTAGGCATATGCAATTAGAACAAAACATACATCATGAAGTGGTGTGTGTGTGTGTCCTCCCGTGTCCTTTGGGTGGCGCTGTGATAAGGACAGCATGTTCCCCCACTCAATAAATCAGAATGAGGAACCTGACAGAGTGGGGTTGTCCTTTAATTTAGAATGATGAGGGGGTGAAAGCTGATTGCTTGATAACCAACGTAAGTCTTTGTCCGATGGTAATAATGTACAAGTTTTTGGAACCAGTGTGGGTCAAGGGAAAAGTATGTGCTATGGCTAAATTGCCAAAATGTTATCATAATTCCGTGAAAAAAGAGCAAACGCAGCGTAGTTAAGTATTTCACGCCCTGTGATGGGATTATTTATTATTGTGATTCCATACACGTTTTTTGTATTCAACAGTTGACCAGTCGTTATTGTCTGATCGCTAAAAGGTCACAATAATTAAAGGGGTCATATGATGCTTTTTTTTTTAAAGATCATTATTTGGTGTAACAGATATGTTGACATGCTTTAATGTTCAAAAAAAAACATTATTTTTCAAATACTGCACATTATATCTCTCAAACGCTTCGTTTTCTACAAAGTCACTCCTTCCGACAGCGCGTCTGCTGTGATTGGCCAGTTATCCAGTGCATTGTGATTGGCCGAATGCTGCAAGCACTCGTTGGAAATGTAACGCACCTTACCATAATCACGAGCTTCATCTTTCAAAATAAATGTAAAGACAAGCCCGAAAGGGGCAACAGAGTCGCGTGACGGACACAGTGATGATGCAGTACACAAGCCACGGTTAAGACAGGCGGACTCCACTGTGAGGTGACTCTCTCTCTCTGTATCTCTCCTCACCTCACTCAAGCACTCACTCTTCATCGTCACTCACTCACTCACTCACACACAACACACACACGATGTGCAAAACTCCAGCATGTTGAACAGTCATAGCCAATACTATAAAACTATAACAAAACGTGCTGATTCAGAAGCGCCAGATTTTCATAGCAAAGTCAGAATTACCTCCTTTCTTAGGTTCACAAAACGGTCGTCCATAAATTGCATTGCTGTTCTGTTGTAAGTGATCTTTAAGATTCCTAAATGCATCTACTTTCTGAAGGTAAAATAAAGTGATTTTGCTTTTGCCTAGAAACACAGCGTCTCCCTGACTGGCTGCTTCAACACTAACTGCAGTTACTGAAAACACGCCTTCTTTCTTTGCGTACCCATTTGGGCGGCATTATGCAAATATTCCACATAGTGAGGTAGATATGTGGGGTTGTGTTAGAACGAGCCTAGCGTTTTAGAGGGGGGGGGGGCGGGGCGCGGGCGTGGGCAGTATGTCTGGTTTTTGAGACTTTAGTCTTTGCAACTTCAGGGATCGTATCTATGCACAATCAGCTTGTAACAACTCCAAAGAGAAAAGGAAAGATTTAAATTGCATCATATGACCCCTTTAAAGCAGCCATCATTCGAACATAAAATGGTCATCCACATTTAGCATGCATGAGGAATGAATTAAGCCTGTGCATTTTTCATCCTTATAAATTAGGTAAAGAGTTTCTGAAAGCAGCATGTCTAAATGACAAATTAACTGATCAAATATATATACGTGGAGCTCCAGTGCTGCTCACCATCATCCATTAAGTGCTTAAGCGGTGGCGCTGCTCCATGTGGTGGGCTGGAAACAGCACATTTTAATGACTGGAGGACAGATGTTACTATGCTAACTGAGCATTCACCTGCTTTACCTGTCTATTGCATTCAAGAGTAAGTGTTCATCTTATCACACCATCCATTCATTAAGGTCTCGTCCCGTTGTTGAACATGGCATGCTGGACCAGAACCGTCACACCGAATAATGGTGGTGAAACATGTTGTTCGTTGTAACAGCATTGTGGATTCTTCTGCTTTCGCTTGTGGCTTAATGGTATTATTAGGGCCTTGCCCTTCGTGGCTGCTGTTTGCTACCCCGCCTGAGATAATGTGGAGTGTGGTGATCACCTGTCACAGATAGTATGAACCTTCTCGCGAGCAGAACTGTAGGAGCTTTAGATGATTCATGCAAGAACTCTCAGCATTCTGCCCACAGATTCTCTCGATTAGGTAAAACAAAACATAACGTCTTCCCAACTCATTCCAACATCTATATGCTTGTTATTTACATGACCAACGGTGCTATTTATCATTGTCGATACAATGCTAAATATAAGATATTCACAGTTGTCTTTAGATTTGTAGCTTGGGATCCTGAAATCTAAGACGCCAGGATGTGCGTTACTGTCGAGAACGTTGCTGTATAGTGGAACCAAACTGAAAATCGTGGCGTGTGGTACTACCAGTAAAATGTAATTGGAATTTTGGATTCCATCCGATCTGTGATTGTCTTGTTTTGGGTTAATGTGTAAAAACACATTGGGGTCACAGTAAGAGTCCATTCTGAAGTATCAATTAAATTCATTAAGAAATTATTTTATTCAGCAAGGATGCTTTTTAGTGGATTAATAGTGACAGTAAGACTTTTCATGTAAAAAAGGAAAATAGAAAAATTACATTGACCGAGTTATTTTATTAAATGAGACCCCCTTTAATGTGTTATTTTAATTTGTAATATTTCACAATATTACTGTTAAAAATAGAGAAAGGCAAAAAGACCCTGTTTTATTGTCAGCTGTACAATTATCAGTCTGACTCTTTGAAAAAAGAGCACACTTCTTTCAAGTTTTATTCATGTCTGTATGAATAAACTGTGTTTTTGTTGAGTTTTCCTAATATGATATGAGCACTGTGTCTCTGCACTGTATACTAAAGCAGCAATATGTAGGATGAATGTATGCATACCATGACAAATTAGCAATAAAAGCGCCTCTGCCCCCCCTTTTTCCGGAGACCGTCAAGAATGAGAGTGAGAGGGGAAAAACAAAACTGACGCAAGATCTGGCGGCACGACAATCCAATCGGTCTGTGACCCACTTTAAGCGTTTGCTATCAGCTTGTGGGAAATGATAGCAGCCTCTTTTCACTGTCGATGAATGTTCATTTGTTTTTAAATGGACTCTTTAGTGCTATTTCTAGGTAGCTGTTTTATGAAAATGCTCAAAATTAGTCATTGTTCAACTGATTGTTCAGCTGACATGAACCACTTCAAAAATCGGTTCTGAGAAGAACTATAATAGCCAAACATGAGTACATGTGCGTCTTTACGCATTGTTCAATGTCCCAGTGAAAATATCAGGAGCTATTAATAACAGCCTGCTGAAGGCATCACCAGAGCAAAGGAATATCTCTGTTGCTATGGAGTCCAGAGTTGATGACATCATGGGGCATGAGTTAATATGAACCAAAAAGGCTGCTTGTTACAGAGAAAGAGGTCAAAGATATCATGCACGTGCATCAAGCACAGCTTTTTTTCCGTCTTTTTTTTAGGTTTGTGCAAAATATATCAAGTTATCATTTCTTTATATTACCAAATCTTTGGGTATGTAAACTGAAATGCTAAATTGTGTGTTTGGATGTGCAGTTTCTATGCTCAAAAGCTTCTTGCTTCGGTGGAAGTGCTATCAATCAAATGAATGCTTTACAACATGTCTAATTGCATGAGAAGGTCACTAATGGAAAATGTAATGCTTCTCGTCTCCCACACTCAACAGAGAACACTGAGTGCTCAATGGATGCAAACAATTAGACACACTCATGTTGCCAAACGAAAGGACTAATCCAATCATGTCAAAGTACAGGAATCCACCAAAAGTGGTATATGACCCTTCAGTTTTTATGTCGAGACTTAAAGGATAGTTCAACGTAAACAGTGTAGTGTTTCATCAGGTACATTTTAGTCGAATTGTTACTCCCCCCCCCCCCCCCCCCCCCCCCCCCCACCTTCATGCCATCAAAATTTAGAAACCCCAAAAAAAGCTGTTTTGAAGAATGTCCAAACTGCTCCTTTCCATACAGTGAAAGTGGATGGGGATGGAGCTCTTATGTTATAGAAAATACCTTCCGAAGCAGTTTGATGTGATGGAACAACAGACAGTTGAGTAATGTTTTGCGAATAATGTCGCTTTCTATATGTGTGTGTCTGGTGAGCGTTGCATGATATGTATATTATACTGTGTTGGTGTGTGTTTTGCACACCAAGGTGATAGGCAAGTGGCATTTCAGTGGTGACTAAATAAGGTGCGCATGACAGTAAAGTACAGGGGCTGGTTTTCAGCAACACTGATAAGACCTTATCACATGCTGCTAACTTGGTAAATCTCCAATATCTACACATTAATAAAGATAGAAAGAAGACTAATGTCTTGGTTCTCTGAAAAACAAGCAGTGTTCCAGCTCATTTGTGTCCCGAGAGTTGTCAGCCGTGGCAGCTACTGTCAAACGGCTACATCATTTCCCCCCAGCCACCCCTTATGAATCATCACTAAAATTGATCTCGCTCTTTTTTTTTGTTTTTTTCGTCTTAAAAATACAGGTTTAATCTTTTCTTGTCTGTCTTCCTCCACAGGCAGCAAATACACCATACAATATATGCACTCTGCACGTCCGCCTTTTTTTTTTTTCTGCCTCTCATAGTTGAGAAAACCCCGAGAGCCTGTGATTCCAGCCGTCGTGATCTCACTGCCGTGCAGTTTGCAGAGACGAGGGCGAACATTTATTCACCTTCGTGTTTGTAGAATCACTAAATAACTTAGATCGGATAATTGCATGGCACCAAGCTTCTAGTTACACGTCATATATTTAGATTAAGCTAAGCAATTTTCAGTTTTCCATTAGAAAACCTGCTTGGCCTACAACCGTAACTTTTTGGATAAGCTAGAATAAATGATCATAAAAGTGCACATTTTATATTCTATGATTATTTAAATTATTCTCAGATATATTTTTATTGTATTTTTTGTCAGTACTTGTTAGTAGGGGTCTTAAAAGTGTGAAATGCACTTTTTGTGGAGACAAAAATATAACACATTTTAATAATAACATATTTGGGTTAATGGCACAGGCATTTGAAGCGCACATTTTATTTCTGGCTTTAGTTTTAATCACCTAGGAATGTCCATCCCTTTCTTGGAAAGAACAAAAAACAGAAGTTTACTATGGATTTCCCTGTTTCAACAAAACTGAGCACTAAAAAGCTGTTTTAGTGATATTTTCTATATCCTCCTCTACTGGCCCCCTGGCTTGTGACCTATATTCATGCCAGGTTCTCTGGATGATTCCCTAGAGTAGCTTGTAATCTTCAGTGCTTCCATTTGCCCAGCTATGGATCCAGTAACTACACTTGATAGCATGCTTTTACTATAAACAGGTTAGGAAAATACCACCCGGAGTCTTATCTGAAGCAACAGGGGGCTATAATTGTCTGAAGCTTCTATTAGCACACTGATTTCATTACATTTTCTTCTTGGCAGACAGTGAGCCAGTCATAATGTTAACCAATAGCCAGACAGCTATTTGGGAATTGTTTTTGGCAAACTCTCATTCAAGACTGGCTTCGTTTTTCTTTAGAACACCCACTTACTTATAATCCAGTCAGTTCCTGATGGATAAATAAAGTTCCATTGTACATTATTTTCCCCATTTCACTGGGAAAGACACTTTACAAATTACAGTGAATTGTGAATTACATTTTTTTGTTGACTGACAAGGATATGAAGGCCTTTATATAAACTCACAAACCATTAACAGAATTAGCTAATGAAAGTCCATTTGCTATTGTTAATAGTGTAGCGATGCACAAAGCTCCGCTCACACCGAAGTCACTTTCAACAAATAAATAACTGAGCAGCGGTAAATGTGAATCTGACATGGAACCTCATGAGTGATTTGGCACACTTTACATAGAACAGAGTTTTATATTCCACTCAATAATCCATTTTAAAGTACACTAAACTTACTAATATCAATACTTTTTGGTACAGAATGAAGTGTACATTTACATTGTGTTGGCCATTTTGGATTTGCTTTTTCACTGAGCTTGTTGCAATACATTCTGGGGTTGCCTTCTCCTCATATCATACATGTGTGGCTGCTTTAGAATCTCTTTCTCAAGCCAGTGAGAAGATAGGGATGAGTAGAGGGTGACAAAAGACTACAAATATACAACTCAGGGAAGTAAATGCCTTTTATTAGCAAAATAAGGGAAATGAGTGTGCAAATGTTCCCCCAATATGGAGAACACGCAGACAGAGGTGGCAGTTTTCTTCAAAATCAATCAACAGTCTCGCTTGCCTCAAACGTCTGTTTGCAGATATTATCATATTGTTGTTGTTTTTTCTCCGTGAATCCCGAACCCCTTGTCAGTCTCTTCGTCTCGCAATGGTGTTCTTGGTGATGCGTAATTCTCCAAGCAATAAGCCATTAAAATGGCGGCCAGCGTCTGATGACAGGTGCTTGAGAGACACATTCCAAGTCCTGCGTGCGGAACGTCTCCGCGTCTTGACAGCTGAACAGGACTCATCTCCATCTGAAATGACTGTTTGGTCTACTCTTGTTGCCATGGAGACCCGCAGGCTTGGGCCACCGCTCACTGTATTAACCATTAGCTTTCACTACCTCGCGGTTTTTATATTATCTATATATTTGATATATCTATATATATATAACTTATACATACACCGCAAACAGATACACAACGCTCGACTATCAACACACCCCATTCATGTATATGAGGATTTGTGTTCAGATTTGTCACATCCAGCTAGACATTTTTTGTGTGGGCATGAGATATCAGAAGGCAAACCCCAAGCAAATGGACAAAGACCCCAGAAACGCATGCGAAGGCACGAGAACCAACAAACCGGATTGAGAAGCCCAAATCTTCTCTCCTCCCCCATAGCAACAACCGCAAAGGCAAAAAAAAAAAAGTAACATTTTACAAGTAAAGGGGAACTCCTCTGATGCAAGAGAGCAAAATAAATACAGCCCACCAATCCATGGTCTAAAAGAAACAAACTTGTGTCATGGTGAAAAATAAACAACATGGCTGCGACAGCAACGACTGTACGAACATTCGACACGACTCATTTTTAAATGCTACGTTTTAAAATTTCTAGAGACAAAAACCATAAATAAAGCTGACAAAAGTGGCGTAATGTACAGCACTGGTCCAAGACCAATTTTCTCCATACTTATTCTTGCATTCTTTCTCCAACAAAATGCACGTCAAAACTGGCTTCCGTTGCACCTAAAATGAAAAAAAAAGAAGAGTTACTAAAATGTGACTTAAATCATATTCAAACAAGGAATAAGGAGTAAACTACTTACTGCAAATTTGAGTATAGTTCACACCCATCATTACAATTCAACATTTAACATCATGATTAAAAGGTGGTACTGTGTATAACACTATGATTATAGAAAAGCTACCATTCAAAAGTGAAATTTCTGAAAGAAAATAGAAGTCTTCAGTGTCACATGATTCTACAGAAATTCTAATATGCTGATTTGGTTCTCAAGAAACATTTCTTATTATTGTCAATGTTGAAAGCATTGATACATATTTTTTTATTATCATGATACACTTTTTTTTTCTTCAGGATTCTTTGATGAATAGAAAGTTCAAGTTTTTCATCTGAATGCATCTTTGCTGAGTGAAAGTATATATTTAAAAAAAAAACTTTGCCCCCTTAGGAGGTAGTCCGGCCCTAAACTCATGCCATGAAGAATCAGTTCACCAAAAAATGATCATTCTTTACCAAACCAATGAATCAACTACACACATGACCTTTAAACACACATTTGTTCTGCATTGTTTATTCCATGATGGCTCCAGGCCAAGCATGTGACTTCATCCGCAATAGGAACATTGATTATTTTGCATATAAACGCACACCAGCATGGCACAGGCGCACATGACATTTACGAAGCTTATCCTCACCAGATACAAGCCAGCTTCTAGAAGAGTCCGCAGTCCTTCAGGTTGTTCTTGATAATGACATCGGTCACTGCGTCAAAGACAAATTGCACGTTCTTGGTGTCGGTGGCGCAGGTGAAGTGAGTGTAGATCTCCTTGGTATATTTCCGCTTATTCAGATCTTCAAACTGACACTGAATGTAGGCGGCAGCCTCTTCATATGTATTTGACCCTGTGAGATGGACAGGAAATATTTTCAATATGAGGACCGATTTTCCTTATCCGGTATTTTTTAGGCTGTCACTTGTTCCGTGACTATAATAATGGAAACAATGTGGAATATATAAAGGACCACACTAGGGTTGTGACTGTGAGGAAATTTTTCCCCCGCGCTCCTAATCGAGTTCGTGAAACAACAGAATACGGTATACAGCGAGGGGTGGGTCGTTCCCGTCTGTTATCCCTGCTTCTTCAATCCTTTTAAAGAGCTTGTTAAAAGGCGGTGTGGCCCCATGTACTTTCCCCTGTCAAATAGCGACAATTCGGAGGAAAGCAATTGGTCATTTTTAGTTCGTTTGAATTTTCACTCTTTTCCTCACTTTCCTTCGCTTTTAAATAGCTTAAGGGGTCATATGCGATTTCAATTTTTCCTTTCTCTTTGGAGTGTTACAAGCTGATTGTGCATAGATAAGATCCCTGAAGTCGCAAAGACTAAAGTCTCAAAACCAAAAGAGATATTCTTTATCAAAGTTAAGACTCTAACACGCCCCCCTTAAAACGGCTCGTTCTAACACGCCCAAACATACCTACGTCGCTCTGTGGGAATATTTGCATAATGCCGCCCAAATGGGCACGCAAAGAAAGAAGGCATGGTTTCAGTAACCGTAGTTAGTGTTGAAGCAGCATGTCAGGAGACGCTGTGTGTTTCTAGGCGGAAAGCAAAAGCCCTTTATTTGGCCTTCCGGAAGTAGATGCATTTAGGAATCTTAAGATTACTTACAACAGAACAGCAAAGCATTTTATGGACGACCGTTTCGTGAACTAGGAGAGGAGGTAATTCTGACTTTGCTGTGACAATCTGGCGCTTCTGAATCAGATACTGTTTTGCTATTAGTTTAAGTATTAGCTATTGACTGTTCAAATGCAGAGTTTTTGCGCATCGTGGTGTGGGGGTGTGTGTTGTGTGGTGTGTGTGAGAGAGAGCGCGCTGAGAGAGAGAGAGATCACAGTGGAGGTCAGCTTGGTCTTAACCGTGCTTGTGACTGTACACATACCAGCTTCATCATTGTGTCTGTCACGCGACTCTGTTCCCCTTTCGGGCTGTCTTTACATTTATTTTGAAAGAAAAAAGCTCATGATTATGGTAAGGGGCATTACATTTCAGACGAGTGCTTGCGGTGTTCGGCCAATCACAATGCACTGGGTCAGCTGGCCAATCAGAGCAGACTGCGCTTGTCAAAGGAGGGGGCTTTGTAGAAAACGAAGCGTTTGAGAGAGGCGGGGAATTAGAGGACCTACATAATGTACAGTATTTGAAAACTAATGTGTTTTTTTGAACATTAAAGCATGCCAACATAATCTGTTACACCAAATACACAAAATGATCTTTAATAAAGCATCTATGAACCCTCTTAAAAGTTTCCCTGCAGAGTGAATTTACTTTACTTTCAAATTAGCGGCAGTGGCGTTCAATTGCTTGGAATGCCAACAACCAAACCAAACTTACTTAGCGTATATCTTAAAACCTAGAAATTTTATTAACAACACAAATAAAATACCCATGTATAGGTGCAAGCTAGGCTAATATTAAAAATAAAAATTTTCCACTAAACCTTAAATAAAGTTTAATAGGTATATGACAAAACTGGATACATTACCCCCGGAGTAAATGTATAATATATAAACAAATAAATAAGAAAGTAGAACGTTTATTAGCAAAACGAATGTAAAAAAATAAATAAATGACAGTTTAAATAAAGTAAAAATCAGCAAAAAATGTGGAACCAATTAAATAAGAAACAAATGTTTTAAAAAAACTTCCAAAATCACCTTAAAACAGCAAAAGTCAACAGGCTTTTCAAAATCCAAAATATTGCCAAACAGGTGATTTTCTGTATATAGTCGACAAACCCTCAATCATCTGCGATCGTTTTGTCTGTCTCACTTCAATCTTCTTGTCAGTCAGCTCGACTCACTCTCCTAACTGGAGAAATGAAATCTGTGATGCGACTGTCGTTCGGCACGATGCATTGAGCAGCCACGCTCTCAGTCCCTTTCAGTCGGTCACTCTCGACGTTACGTCGGAGGACCGACGAAATTGGGATCTCGATTAGAGAGACCAATCCACTCTTTTTTTTCTTTGCGTTTCTCCTTTTTGTTTGGAGTGTAACACATAAAAGATTTCCCCGACAATGCACATTGGCATGAGATTATGCATCAGCTGCTGACTGATAACAGCGTGAGTATAGTAGGCAGCGTGCAAGCGCATATTCAGCTTTTAGATTCGGAGACCCCTCCGATTTCCTTAACGGCGAATCACATAGTTCTGCTCCTGCACTCTCTACTGAGAGAAACGATTTTCCTGGAAGAGTCTTCAGCGGGCTCTTGGAGAGGTCTTGAGTGTTGGGGACGGGCGTTCAGCGGTGGTGGTTTCCGCCGTGGTCGAGTGGGCCTCTTTTCTTTTTGCACACATCAGGCCTGCACGACCCACTGTGGGTGTTTTTTTGTGTTGCAGGTGATTATCTCCCCTGTGCGCCTCAGCACACTAAAATTGCTTTTTCCCCTAAAAGAGCAATTTCTTTTTAAAGACGACGTTGCTTGGCACACTTGACGTTACGTCTTTATAAAGACAATGTGGTTCTTGCTATAGACAACGTATCACCAAGACGTTTCTGGATGTGGTCGTTACCTGGCACCGGGTGATGGTCACAATCGCTGCCTCACGTGCCTGGGCATGAAGCACGCTGAGGTGGCTTTCGTGGATGGCTCATGTTCCCATGGCGGGGGTATGACCATCTCAGAGATGCGGACCGGACTCCGTTACCTGCAAGGGGGCGGAGTGCGCGTGCCACTGCCTAGATCTGGGGTTCCCTATGGTTGGCAGCCGGGGGAGTACGTTTTCTGGCGGTGGGTGGGTGGACGGTCTTACGGGTGTCACGGTGAGGAATTCCCTAAAGAGAAAGGGGATGCCCAAGCCGCCGGCACTTGAAACCAGCGGAGCTCTCAGGAAGAGCAGGCTGGACCCTCCCGGGGGGGTATCCAACTGTTTCTTCCGAGGCTCCCCCTGACGATCGGATGTCGGTTGCAGCATTGGAGGGTGAGCCAGAGTTTTCTGGAGAGGAAGATTCGGCTGCGCTTCTCTCCTCCGGGACCGTAGCAATGCCTGGATCGGATCCAGAAATAATGGCTATGCTTTCCCGGGCCGCCGTAGGGGTAGGGCTCGAGTGAAGACTTTCACCGTGTCCCGAGCCCTCAAGGTTGCACGATTGGTTCTCGGGGTGGTCCGCGCTGGTTCTCAGCGCCCCGCCTCGGTGCCTTTCTTCCCGGAGATGCATGAGGAGCCCAACAGGTCGTGGACGGCACCTTTTTACTGCCGGAAACTGATTTGCTGGATCCTCCTCCCTCAGCACCCTCGATGGTGGGGCAGCTAGGGAGTTACAAGGGTCCCCCCAGTGGAGCGGTCAGTTGCGATGCAATTGTGTCCAAACACCGATGCCACCTGGCGGGGCAAGCCGTGCCTCCCCTCCCGGGTCTGTAGGTACTCGACTGGCCAGCGATGCCTATACGACCGGTGGAGAAGCTGCCTCCGCCTTACACGCTACGGCGTAATTGCAAGTGCACCAGGCCAAGGCACTGAGGGACTTGCACGAGGGTGGTCACGACCCAGAAGTTCAGAGAGAACTCCGCACCGCGGCGGACCTCGCGCCACGAGCACCGAAGGTTACGGCGCGGTCTCTGGGTCGTGCGATGTCCACTATGGTGGTCCGAGAGCGCCAATTCTGGCTGTGACTGGCTGACATGCGCGAGACGGAAAATACACGATTCTTGAACGCCCCCGTGTCCTAGGGCGGCCTGTCGGCGACACGGTGGAGAACTGGCCCAGCGGTTCTCCGCTGACCAAAGCAGACTGAGGCCATCAGGTACATCCTGCCGGCGTGCAGCTGCTGCCGTCGCCGAGGGCGGCCCCCCTGCCACCGCCAAAACAAGAGCAGAGCTCCTGCGGCCTCCAGCAAAGCTGTGCCGTGGAGCCGGTCGCAGGGCAGCCGCCCCGCCCGTCCAGGCCCCCGCCAAACCTGGTGGCAAGCGAGAGAGCAAGAGGCCCGGAGACGGGCGACCCAGAGGTGGAGGGACGTGCTCTTCAGGAGATGGTAAGCCACACCACTCCTCCCCCAGCGAGAGGGCGGGCGGAGAAGCTTTTTCCACCAATGACCTCTCGGTCGGTGGTACCCAAATTCTCGACAAAGAGCAATTCCTCTATTTCTGGGTCCCCAGAGGGGACGGGGGGTTGTGGACGATCTAGTGCGTATCACACTCACCCTCCTCTCTCGCCAGTGAGCAGCAGTGGGCGGATCGGGAGGACGAACCAAAGGACTACCCACGCACCCTCTGCTCGTCTTTTTTTTTTTTGAACGCAGGTCAGTGTTTACACACCCCAGACCCCGCCGCGGAGGCTAGAGATGCCCGGGCGGGTCTACCCTGCAGTTTTACTGCGGGTACGTCTGTAGTTCCGTTGATGCCACTAGCGTGGTGTCTGTGAGCCTGGCTTGAGCTACCCAGCCCGACTCGATGGCTCCTTCGAACCGTCAGGATCGGGCATTGCGATTTCAGTCGCCCGGCGTCCCCCCCCCAAGTTCAGTGGCATCCGCTTCACAACAGTGAAGGCGGCCGATGGTCCTGTCTTGCGGGCGGAGGTCGCAGTCCTACTGGCGAAGGATGCGATAGAGCCGGTCCCTCCAGCCGATATGAAGACGGGGTTTTACAGCTCCTACTTCATTGTAACCAAGAAAGGCGGTGGGTTACGACCAATCTTGGACCTGCGTGTCTTGAACCGGGCCCTTCACTGGTTACCGTTCAAGATGTTGATGCAGGAACGCATCTTCGGGTGCAATCCGTCCCCGAGATTGGTTTGCAGCCATCGACCTGAAGGACGCGCACAGGACCCTTGCTGTGGTTAGCGTCGCAAGGCGCGCATATCATTCGAGGTCTGCCCTCCGGGCTGTCCCTGTTGCCCCGTGTCTTCACGTAAGGTACCCCTTGTTCCCTTGAGAGAACAGAGCATTCGCATTCCCAAACTACCTCGACAAAGCAGTCTCGGGATCAGTTGTGCGAGCACAGGGATCTGGTGCTTCGGCACCTCAGTTGGGTCTTTGGGTCAACTGGGAGAAGAGCAAACTCTCCCAGATGCAGAGGATCTCTTTTCCAGGTATGGAGGGGACTCGGTAAGAGCAGGATGGCGGTCCCACTGAAACAGTTTCAGAGGCGCCTGGGGCATATGGCATCCGCAGCCACAGTCACACCGCTCGGATTGCTTCATATGAGACCACTCCAGCACTGGCTCCATGGCCAAGTCCCGAGGTGGGCGTGGCAACGCGGCACCTTCCGGGTCCAAGTTACACCGGCCTGCCGCCAAACCTTCACCCCGTGGTCAGACTATGTGTTTCTCCGGGCAGGGGTGCCCCTAGAACAGGTCTCCAAGCATGCTGTGGTTTACACGGATGCCTCAACCACCGGCTGGGGCGCCACGTACAACGGGCTTGCAGTGTCAGGGGTCTGGACGGGGCCCCAACTGCACTGGCTGCCTCGAGTTGCTGGCAGTGCACCTGTACAGCGCTATCGCACACTCGCCCGCACCTCTTCCTCTGGAGTCAGAAGCATCTGAGGTCGCTTCGCGTTCACATTCCTGGGCTGCTCAACCGTGCAGCCGACGAGCTGTCTTGAGCAATGCTCCCGGGAGAATGGCGACCCCATCCCCAGACGGTCCAGCTGGTTTGGGGACGTTTCAGAGCCGCTCAGGTAAACCTGTTTGCCTCTCCAGAAACCTCTCACTGCCAGTTGTTCTTCGCCCTGAAAGAGGGAACAATCGGCACGGACGCACTGGCACACAGCCGGCCACGGGGCTTGCGCAAGTATGCGTTTCCCCAGTGAGCCTTCTCACACAGATGCTGTGCAAGGTCAGGGAGAACGAGGAGGTCCTGCTGGTGGCACCCTATTGGCCTACTCGGACCTGGTTCCCAGAACTGATGCTCCTCATGACAGCACCTCCCTGGCATATTTCTCTGAGGAAGGATTTACTGACTCAGAGACGGGGCACCCTTGGCACCCGCGTCCAGACCTCTGAAAACTACATGTCCGGTCCCTGGACGGGACGCAGAGGTTCTGAGTGGCCTACCCCAAGAGGTAGTTGACACCATCACTTCAGCGAGAGCTCCTACGCTTGAAGTGGAACTGTTCGTTGAGTGGTGTTCTTCTCGACGAGAAGACCCCCGAAGATGCCCGATCGGAGTTGTGCTGTCCTCTTTGCAGCAAAGGTTTGGAGCGAAGGCTGTCTCCCTCCACCTTAAAGTTTATGTCGCTGCAATCGCTGCTAACCAGGACCCCGTAGAAGTGAGGTCGCTGGGGAAGCATGACCTGGTCGTCAGGTTCCTTAAGGGGGCGAGAAGGTTAAACCCGCCACGGCCCCCCTCGATAGCCTCTTGGGACCTGACTCTGGTGCTCATGGCACTACAGTGGGGCCCATTTGAGCCTTTTTGCAGGCTGTTGAGTTGAAGTTCCTTTCAATGAAGACTTTGCTCCTGTTAGCATTGGCATCCATCAAGAGGGTAGAGGACCTGCACACATTTTCGGTCGACGAATCATGCCTACAGTTTGGGCCGGCTGACTCCCAGGTAACCCTGAGGCCCCGGCCCGGCTACGTGCCCAAGGTTCCCGCTACTCCCTTCAGGGATCAGGTGGTGAACCTCCAAGCGCTGCCCTCGGAGGAGGCAGACCCAGCCCTATTTTTGCTCTGTCCTGGGCTCGGGCCTTAAGGTGCTACGTAGACCGGACGCAAATCTTCAGGACCTCAGACCAGCTCTTTGTCAGTTACGGAGTCCGGCAGAAGGGGAATGCCGTCTCAAGCAGAGGATGGCCCACTGGATAGTGGATGCATCACCTTGGCTTATCAGGCACAGGGTGTGCCCTGCCCATCAGGTTGCGAGCTCTCTCAACTAGAGGTGTTGCATCCTCCTTGGTGCTGGCTCGTGGCGCCTCGCTGACGGATATTTGTAGGGCTGCGGGCTGGGCAACCCCCAACACGTTTGCTAGGTTCTGTAGCCTTTGTGTGGAGCCGGTATCCTTCTGTGTTTTCACCTCAAATGGGTAGAAGTACTGAGAGGCCCCGGCTTCGGGTCGGATTGCAAAATCACTCCAGAGAGTCCATAGTACCCTGTTGAGTTCCTCCGTCCCCTCTGCAGCCAGACGTGGCGGAGCGTACGGCGCCAGGCCTTCACTCGTTGAATTCTCGAGAACTGGTAGAAGGCTGTGTTCCATATGTAAGACTTAAGTGGATCTCATATGTGTAAAGTCTACGGTATAGCCTCAGAGTCTGTGTTTCCCCTGCAGACTTCTGCCATTCCAAGAGGTTTCAATCACCTCCATTCTTCCATATGCTCCTAAGGAATGTTCATATGTGTATTGTTTCCGAAACCTCCTTCGGGAATGTTCGAGCTTCTGTAACGTCCTTGTTCCAAGTAGAACGGGTACGTTTTTCCTAGTGTTATCCAGTCTTACTAATTGGGTAGTGCCATAGCAGCAGTAGAAGCTGGTCCTCTTGTGAAGAAGCCCTAGCCTACGCCAAAAAATAGGGGCGCAGGTGGCTTCCACAGGACAATGGAAAGGGGCAGTATCTGTGGCCTTTTGGTAGGGATCCCAATTCGTTGGTCATCCGACGTGACTTTGAGAGTGACCGACTGAAAGGGAACGTTCTCGGTTACGTATGTAACCCTCGTTACCTGAAGGAGGGAACGGAGACATCACGCCCGTCGCCACAGTTGCTGTACCACCGCTGAGCTGCCGGGTCACCGGCTCGGGTCCTCAGCGAAAACCTGAATATGCGCTGCACCTGCTACCTACTTAAACTCATGCTGTGATCAGCAGCAGCTGGATGCAATAATCGCATCGTTTAGTTTACACTCGAAGTAGATGTTCCCTCTAAGGAGGAGATCCAATTTCGTCGGTCCTCCGACGTGACGTCTCCGTTCCCTCCTTCAGGGAACGAGGGTTACATACGTAACCGAGACGTTTTTAATTGTAGTGTCTGTTCTTTTACTGAACTAAATTATTTTTATTACTATAAAAAATCAAAACGACGGTGGGGGTCGGTGACACGGTGGGTAAGTCACGTAACTGGTGTTGCAGCTTAACACCGGTATCACCGTCAGCACAGTCTATCGCGGCAAGCCTAGACCACACAAATGTTATTCCATTAATAATGATTAAGGTTGTGATTTTTGCTCTGGCCTTCAACCCCCTATGTTGAATAATAATTTAGAACTGTGTCCATAATTTTTTAATAACATTTAACATTTTATCCAGACTTGAAAATCACAATTTTAAAATTACTGAGTGGAAATAATGTTGCACATGCGCCATAAAAAAAATCTAAACTTCATTTATTTTGAAATTAGATAGTTAGTTGAGGTACTAAATGAACTGACACTAAAACTAAAACTTTGAAAAATAAATAATGAAAATGACAAAATACAAAACAAACAAAATTACTAAAATTTTAACCAAAATTTAAAGGAAAATGGAAAATTACAAAATACAATATATTGTTACAAATCTAGTATGGGGGTCTGACCTGCGTATTCTGGGTAGCAGATGGTGAGCGGGCTCCTCTTGATTTTCTCCTCAAACAGATCCTTCTTATTCAGGAACAGGATGATAGAGGTGTCCGTGAACCACTTGTTGTTGCAGATGCTGTCAAACAGCTTCATGCTCTCATGCATTCGGTTCTGCAGAAAGAGAAATTGGTTGATGGAATATAAGAAATGAGGACTTCGAGAAATAGAAAGGGGGTGTCGATTAAGCATCTTGGCTTGGAAGCAACTTTAAACACTATATTATGTCACACAATAATATACACAGTCTACTCAGTGATGATTTACTGTAATGACTACATCTTTCTATCGAGTTGTCTTTCAACACCACTCGAAAGCTTGATTTATGGAATACAGACTGGGGGTGGAGATGTGCTTTAGCCCTCTGCCATTTACCATGAAATCAATCAATACCTATTTGCGAACCCTTAATAAAGTAGGACTCAAACTGAATCAATATGACATTGACATGGATTATATGATAAATGCAAGAACTGGTTTTCTCGTTAGGCTTAATTTACCCCCCATTCACACATTCAAATAGATTTCATATAATAGGGCCTGTATACAATAGGATCTTTATCAAATCTATAATAGGTTTACAGGGATAAAAGCAGTTATGCAGCGGAATGTGCTAATTGCTAAAACTGGATTTTTGTTTAATAACTTAAATGTCAGATTGCTGCTCACACAAAGCTATCATATGCCATTTCATTGTTTTTCTTCTAATGTAAGATTGAGTAAATTTACAGAATTGTCTTTTTTGGGCAACTATCGATTTAAGACCACAGTATACAGATTTACATTTTCTGTATGAAATACAGAAATACCAATGCTTGCAAGGCAGAAAAATAAACGTTTGTTTTTCATCTAATATTAATATTTGATTTGATTTAAACTTTATTTCAGTTAACAAAAATGTTTAAATCGTCTTTTATTTTTAATTAATAAAAAGTAGAAAGTAGACAAATCACAACTCTGTACACAAATAAACTAAGAAATTTAAGAAAAATATGTAAATCTTCCACTGGGCATTCAAAAACTATCATTTACTATAAAAACTTTTTTTTTTAAAGTTTGAATGAAGTTTGCACATTTCATGCTTCCAGCTTGAACCACAAAATGTAATAACAAATGAAAGAAAAAGAAAAAGTGGACTTTCTATATACACTGCCTTGCAAGCACTTTAATTCTGTATTGTTTAAAGCCACAGGAAGTACTTTGGTACCATCTCTTCATCTTCGGCCAGCACCAGGTCATAATCGCTCAGTGCCACGCAGAAGATGATGGCAGTTACACCTTCAAAACAGTGGATCCATTTTTTTCTCTCTGACCTTTGACCCCCAACATCAAACATCCTGAAATACATGACATTTTAAAGTGGTTATCAACTTTCTTTAACTCTGTTCTAAACTAGTGAGCTGCCTTATTAAGGGAGCATACTAGCTGAAATCAAACCACAGAAGTGATTGTTGTGGTACTCGCAATTCTGTGCCCCCAAAAAATAGTGTTCTTATGAGACCATTGCTTTTAATAGAGTTTGGTGTTAGCATGTTGCTAAGCTACTGCAGCTCTAATAAGCATACAAATACATAGCATACACAAATATTGAGTTGAACAATAGTTTTCAACTCCGAGAGGTCTATAGCTAAATATGGGCAAAGAAAAGACGATATGTACTTCCTCTTCCTGTCTGAATCAGAGTGCAAACCAGTCAGAGACTGACACTTCTCTATTTGTCTCTCTCTGCTTCTCTTTTCTATCATTCTTGCACTTGATTGCAGTCACAACAGTATCTCCACAGTCTAAACTATGAAGTACTTCCTAATAGCTCAATCCTTGGATATGCAAATGCATTTGATATTATGTTAAGTGTAATACAGCTAATACATTTTTTTTATACCCTAAAAAAAATATATATATATTATATATATTTTCCTCAGATTTGAACCATTAAGATTTTTTTGTATTATAATTTCAATGACAATTATACATTTTTTCCCCAAATTTCCATTACTGTTATAATTTTTTTATAAAATTATATTTAATGATGTTTTATTACACTCAGCATAAATTCAGTATAACTAATACTAGCATACTGTACATGTACAATTACATTCTACAAATGCACTTCTCAATTGAAGTATTTGCAAGTGCTTAAATAATGGTGTGTATATATAACCGTGGGGAAAAAAGTATTTAGTCAGACACCAATTGTGCAAGTTCTCCCACTTAAAAAAAAGAAGAAAAAAGATGAGAGAGGCCTGTAATTTTTCATCATAGGTATACCTCAACTATGAGAGACAAAATTAGAAAAAAAAATCCAGAAAATCACATTTGTAGGATTTTTAAAGAATTAATTGGTAAATTCCTCGGTACAATAAGTATTTGGTCACCTACAAACAAGCACGATTTCTGGCTCTCACAGACCTGTAACTTCTTCTTTAAGGGGCTCCTCTTTCCTCCACTGGTTACCTGTATTAATGGCATCTTTTTGAACTTGTTATCAGTATAAAAGACATTTGTCCACAACCTCAAACAGTCACACTTCAAACTCCACTATGGCCAAGACCAAAGAGTTGTCAAAGGACACCAGAAACAAAATTTTAGACCTGCACCAGGCTGGGAAGACTGAATCTGCAATAGGTTAGCAGCTTGGTGTGAAGAAATCACCTGTGGGAGCAATTATTAGAAAATGGAAGACATACAAGACCACTGATAATCCCCTCGATCTGGTGCTCCACGCAAGATCTCACCCCGTGGGTTCAAAATGATCACAAGAACTGTGAGCAAAAATCTCAGAACCACACGGGGGGACCTAGTGAATGACCTGCAGAGAGCTGGACCAAAGTAACAAAGGCTACCATCAAATAACACACTGCGCCGCCAGGGACTCAAAACCTGCAGTGCCAGACATGTCCCCCTGCTTAAGCCAGAACATGTCCAGACCCGTCTGAAGTTTGCTAGAGAGCATTTGGATGAAGAGGATTGGGAGAATGTCATATGATCAGATAAAACCAAAATAGAACTTTTTGGTAAAACTCTCAGCTTTCCGTTTTGGAGGAGAAGATGCAACTCACATGCTAATACAACCATCTACTGTGAAGCATGGGGGTGGAAACATCATGCTTTGGTGCTGTTTTTCTGCAAAGGGACCAGGACGACTGATCCGTGTAAACGAAATAATTAATGGGGCCATGTATCGTGAGATTTTTGAGTGAAAACCTCCTTCCATCAGCAAGGGCATTGAAGATGAAACGTGGCTGGTTCTTTCAGCATGACAATGATCCCAAACACACAGCCCGGGCAACGAAGGAGTGGCTTCGAAAGAAGCATTTCAAGGTCCTGGAGTGCCCTAGTCAGTCTCCAGATCTCAACCCCATAGAAAATCTTTGGTGGGAGTTGAAAATCCGTGTTGCCCAGCGACAGCCCCAAAACATTACTGCTCTAGAGGAGATCTGCATGGAGGAATGGGCCAAAATACCAGCAACAGTTTGTGAAAACCTTGTGAAGACTTACAGAAAACGTTTGACCTCTGTCATTGCCAACAAAGGGTATATAACAAAGTATTGAGATGAAATTTTGTTATTGACCAAATACTTATTTTCCACCATAATTTGCAAAAAAATTCTTTAAAAATCCTACAATGTGATTTTCTGGATTTTTTTTTTCTCCTTTTGTCTCTCATAGTTGAGGTATAACTATGATGAAAATTACAGGCCTCTCTCATCTTTTTAAGTGGGAGAACTTGCACAATTGGTGGCTGACTAAATACTTTTTTTCCCCACTGTATATATTGAAAAATAATATTTTCTCACTTCAATAATAATGAGATTTTCTTGTATTATTGTAAGCTACTGAGAATTGGAAAACAGAAAAAGTCCAAAATGGTCCTAAAATAGGCTTGATTTTTGTGCAAACTATCATTTCTTTTTCTTGTGATTTTAGGTTGAAATTAGATTAGCCAAGAATGTTTTTGGCAGTTTTGGAATAAAGCAACCTGAAGTGCTCACTTGAAGTGGAGGTCTTTGAAAGTGAAGTGTGTCTCAACAATGCCTGTGGTTTTGACTCGAGTCCTCAGCACATCCTGTTGAGTGGGTATATAGGTGGCCTGCGATATTCTGTCTAAATCATTCAGGTAGCTGTGGAGATATAACAGGGAGGAAGGGTTTAGTTCAGATGAAATGAAAATGTCTTGAGTGCAGATTGTGCTTTCATTAAATCTCTTGGCCCAGAGGTCCCGACTGGGTCTCTCACAAGACGGGAATGGGGTAGACCTGCTCCCCGGGTGAAGACGAGGATTTACAATTTCAATCTGCAGTTATCCCCTGCTAAAACAGATTTTTATTCTCATACAGACAGGTCCGCTCAAACAATTGCACAACAGTCAGCAAGGCCGTTTTCTGAAAAACAAACAATGTGCCGTCACGTCTGCCAACTGCCCACTTCATATGATGTTCACGGCCCTGACTAAAATGGTGTGACAGAGGCTACACTTTAGCTCGCAATTTGGTAATGCTTAGTAACAGCGTAAACAAAATCCAAACCCCATTACGAACTCACAAATATACAAACGAGACATCTACCACACACATAAATTTACATAGAAGCTCTGTTCCAAAACCTAGTGAGCTACCCACTTACCCACGCTCATATTAATGATGCAAACACCTTTCTAAAAGGCAACCTTATATCACACTTCATTTTGGAGGAATTGTAAAACACATTCAAATGTATTTGTAACAGAAGACAATCCCGGATTCCCAGAACAAATTGTAGAGATGGATATTTTTAATACTGAAAAAGTGTCATTCAATACTGGAAAGTACAGATAATACCAGTTTTATTGACAATGAAACAATCAATCTTTTTCAAATGTACATATAGTCGATATTTGTGTGTGCTATGTATCAATGAATTTTATAAGATAAACAATATTAAAGGGGTCATATGATGCGATTTCAAGTTTTCCTTTCTCTTTGGAGTGTTACAAACTCTTGGTGCATAAAAAAGATCTGTAAAATTGCAAAGACTAAAGTCTCCAGCCCAAGAGTATTCTTAAGAGTCAGCCACGCCTACCTAAAACAGCTTGTTCTAACACGCCCCCACATATCTATGTCACCATGTGGGAAGATTTGCATAACGCCGCCCAAATGTTCACGCAAAGAAAGAAGGCGTAATTTTTATTCTTGCTGTAGTATTGTTGTTGCCTCCATGTCGTGAAGGCGCTGTGTTTTTTTGTTGTGAAAGCGAAACTCCTTTTGTTTGGTCTTCACAAAGTACACGACTAGAAATCAGTGGTTAAGAGTTGTATTTACAACACTGTTCCAGAAAAACTTTAACCCAAATATTCAGATGTGTCCAACGCATTTTACGGAGGACGAGGACGTTTCCTGACCAGTACCTACACTGCCGGTGTTCTGACAAATAATGCTGACTCTCAGTCTGTAAGTACGTTTTCATATTTCAAGGATTTGCCACTGATGATTCAACATGAGTTTTGAGCAGTTTAGAGTAGCGTTGTTTGTTTGTAATTTTCGAACACAATGCAGATGTGGTTTTATTCTTGATTTCGCTATGCAATGCAACACGTAAAATACCGTATATTTCATTTCTAAACCTTAATTATGCCCCCACTAGGGCTGCATGATAAATCGCATGCGATATTTAACGCTCATCTTGTCAGTAAAGCCGGTTCTGTGATTAGTGGTAAATCTCCATCACCTGCTTTCAGACGGGGCTGCATTTACTACACAGAGCCGTTGTTCTCTGAGGAGCTGCGCTAAAAATCGCGCGAATATGAACGTGGTTTGGCGCAGCTCGTCGGTGAACAACGGCTCTGTGTAGTTAATGCTGCGCAATCTGAAGGCCGCAGGTGATGGAGATTTACCGCTGATTAAAGAACCGGCTTTACTGATAAGATGCGCGTTAAATATCGCTTGCGATTAATCGTGCAGCCCTAGTCCCCACTAGATACTACAAATGCCTCGTTTATTATGGGTTTTAATGTTTTTGTCTCGTCGCACCGGGACACGGCATCACATTAATGGTGGGGCGTAGCATTTCCGTCACACGCTTGAGGTATTTTCGGCCAATCATAACGCACTGGATAGCCGGCCAATCACAGCACACCTCGCTTTCAGACCGATGAGCTTTGTAAAAATCGACTCATTTCAGAAAGGCGGGGCATAGATGAGAACCTTTACGTATTGAAAATTGGTGTTTTTTTTTACCTAAACCACATAAACATTTCATTACACTAAATACACAAAATAATGTTTTTTTAGCAATGTCACATGACCCCTTTAAATAACATTTTCTTGATGTATGTTTTTGCCTTTGATTTATCAAGTTAGACATGATACTATAATAATAAACTCAATATTCATAATCCATTTTTATTTTATATTTTTATGTTTTATTTTTATTGTTGGGTTGAATTATTCCAATAATAATTATAATAAATATTCATAATCCATATTATTTTATGTAATCTATTGGTTATTTATTCTATTATATTATTAAAAAGAAACTCCTAATAAAACTACTGCCTACAGATGCCTGACATGCTGGATCCAAGCCTTCTTGCAACCCTGCACAAGACAAGTGGTTGGAACATGGATTGATGGGAAAATAAAAAAAAAATTGGTTCTGCTTATCAGTATCAGTCACACAAAACAATGTGGAGCTGACAATGTTTTTAGATCCGATGCTTATGAGGTTCTATCCAGTTCTTCCTTGGAAGGCATCTGCCTAAAAGTGTCCTCATTCTAGGCGATATGAACTGTGCCTGAGCATGTTTAGCATGTTTGACCCTGAAAAGTCTAGTTTGCTCGATTAGTGTGATCACTCCATACCGTACTGGTTCAGTTGGCGCAGAATGCATATAATGTGAGCACTAACCACAGAATTCGAGACACATAACACATAACACAAGTCTTTCTACATGACATAAGTGATCGATTTATTGAGAAATATATTACGCATGTGAAAGAACCGGGTGTTATCGCACCCCAAACCACTCAAAATAATAAGCCACAAAGTTAGAATTATGATGTACTCCATTGTGCTGAGCAAGAGCTGTTTTCTTCCTGTTTTTTTGCACTCACATCGTAATGACATAAGCGTGCTCAGGCCTGTTAAAGTGCAATGTGAGTGCAGGTCAGCAGGCCATTGGGGGGGGGGTGCAATCGTGCCTGAGCAGGGTAACTGTGCATAGTGTACCTCTAGTAGATGGTAAGACAGCTCATTAGGTTTTGGAACTGAATTAGAGAAACTCAAACACACACAGTTAAAAACAGCAGTGCCATAACTGTTTGATTAAGGGAAACAGGAATTTCTAAGTACACTTCGTAACTGCTATCTCTAATTGCTTTCTTTAACTCCTTTTATCTTTAGCACCGGTTGATTACAACATGAAACTTTAACATGCACCCACACATATTTATTCAACTGTAGCATGTGACACACTTTCTTCTGTATATTTTTCTCACGTGAAAATCAACATCGTATACATGTGGCTAGTGTATGACAGGCAGGTTTTCCGAGTCAAGGGGAATGGCATGTTCTAGTAAGCAGGCAGCTACAGTGGGGCAAATATTGACAAACTCGTTCAAGGCTCAAACAGTGAGCGTCTGGATAGGGTAAGACAGGAGATCACAGTGTACCGGATAAAGCTGTATGAACTTGCTGTTTTGGCAGTGGCTGATGTTCAGTGAACAAGAAAAACAGAAGGGGGAATGAACGGTTGAGCACCCAAAAAGGTGAACAGGCTGAGAGAGATAGGAAGGGAGGATGGTATGTGAGGTAGACAGATAAAGAAATATAAATAAAGAATGGGTGTAGATGACAAAAACAAGCGATTCATGTTCGTCTGAACTAGGTGAAATGTGAGAAAGCAAAAAGAGAGCAAAAAACTGTCTGACGTGATAAAAATCACAGCCAGTGATGACTTACAGTCATGAAATGTTACAAATTTGATGTTTAAAATGTATCTGTGTTGAGTGGAATTTTGGACCAATGAAAATTAAATGTGGGCGGAGCAATTAGAATAGAATGAAACAGTGTCGGCCCACTTTTTTAACTGCCTTGGTTAAGGTACAAGGCTCGGTACTTAAAGGGACTTACACCCAAAAATGAAAATTCTGTCATTAATTACTCGCCCTCATGTCGTTTCAAACCCGTAAGACCTTCGTTCATCTTCGGAACACAAATAAAGATATTTTTGATGAAATCCAAGAGCTCTCTGACCCTCCATAGACAGCAATACAACTGAAATTTTCCCAAGTCCAGAGACGTAGCAAGGAGATCTTTAAAATAATCCATGTGACATCAGTGGTTCATCCACAATTGTACGAAGCTACGAGAATACTTTCCTCCGCATCACTTAAATTCTGGTATAAGCGCCTTTTGAGAGGATGCTTTACTAAACACGTAGCCGTTCGTGTCATCTGTGTCACGACCGTATTTGTTTCCTACGTTGATTTGATCTGAAAAGCGGAAACACGTATCCGTGTGGGCACAGCTGACACAGAACACCTAAGCCTGTTTACATCCATCGATATTGCCCCCCCCCCCCCCCTCTCCAAAATAGCACCAGGGTGATGCGGAGGAGACGAATTGTTTAATAAAGTCGTTATTTTTGTTTTCTTTGCATATAAAATGTATTCTCGTAGCTTCGTATAATTGCTGATGAACCACTGGATGTCACATGGATTATTTTACAGATTCTCCTTGCTACGTTTCTGGACTTGTGAACATTTCAGTTGCGTTGCTGTCTATGCGGGGTCAGGAACAAGCTCTCCTTCCTTCAAAAATATCTTATTTTGTGTTCCGAAGATGAACGAAGGTTTTATGTGTTTGGAACGACATGAGTGTGAGTAACTGATGTCAGAATTTTCATTTTTGGTGAGCTAACCCTTTAACGGCGTCCAATGGGAAGAGCTATAGTCCGCATTGGGAAAGATCTAATATAATTAAAACATAAAATAGAAAACCGTTCATTTAACGTTATTGATTTTATATAAACACTATATATTTTACGTTTGTTGCACAGTAAGCATATAGATGCAAATATTTAAGCCGTTTGAGAGTGTAAGGAGACTGACTCATGGGAGTGGGCGGGTGTCATGGGTAATGACAGGCAGGCAGCAGCGGCGCAGCGCAATCTTAAATGATATTCCGAAGTGAGTAAACTTCAACGGATTTCCCCTGCTCAGGGAGTGGGGAGCAATGGACACTGTGTAGGTATCATCCATGTCAATCGGAACACATTTCATTCATCGCAGATCTCCATCTTCTAACGAGATGATCTGAACAGTGCGCTGTTAATCAAGAGAGAACGTGCCAAAATCATGCCGAGCGGGGGTCACGTGATACTGGTATTTGCTAACCGCTGGTCTAGAACATTCTTACACACTAACACGACGTAGCTGGGCGCCGCGGACAGACGCAGAACGGCGCCGCCAGTGTGCCTACACTCATAGAAAATAATTTTTAGAATTTTAAAGATTGGCGGCGTGATGTGCTTGCCGTCCGGCGCGCGACCAGTCACGAAACGCTGTTTTTTTTTGTTTTGTTTTTTGTGGGGGGTTTTTTTTTTCACTCCGAAAGCGGATGATGTCAGGAACAGTGGTTTGCATTTACTTTTTCACTCTGTTCCTGAGCATTATAACCCAAATTTGCTATTGTGTGCTGCACACTTTACTGAGGACAGCTTCCACAACATAAGTGCCGGATTCCCAAAAGGTTTTGTTGAAAGACGGAGCAAGAGGCGGGGCAGTACTGAAACACCGTCTAAGCTGTTCGCCAATCACAACGCACTGGGACAGCTAACCAATCACAACACATTTTTTTTTCCGGAAGGCGGACCTTCATCACAGCCGGAACTAATCGAGCCGTTTGTGACAAGATGGGGAGAAAGGTATTTTAATAATCTAAATCATGTGAAAAATAATGTGTTTTTCGAACCACAAGCCTGATAGCTGTTACTCGCACTTCACCGTCGCTTATGCAGTCCCCCCCACAAACCAAATCAACTGACGTATCTGTCAAACGCTGTATCTTGCCTCCTTTAAGGTAAAAAAATCAATTCCCCAATGGAGAAAATGAATAGGATTTTTACTTTGTTGAACCGCATTGTCGTCAATTCTCAGTAGAAACCAAACGACTGACAAAATATGTCTGTCTTAATGTCACACTGGACAAAAATCGCTGAGATGCCCCAGAGGAAATCTCCAACAAGGAGGTTTCTCAATTGTATTTCATTTAAGTGCCAACTTTGACTGTGGTAGAAGACGTAAAAACGGATACAAATGAGACAACTGTTAGTTACTGTCACAGTAAAATAATGCATATAATGTACAGTAATATAATTATTTGAATTTTGGATAGCATAGCTAATCATTTGGTTTTGAAAGAATTTGTTGAGGTTGTATTGAGATCTCCAACTTCTGATTGCAGGCTTTGGTGTGTGGGCAAAGCTGAGTACAGTTTGATACATTCTGAAACTCTAGAAGAGACACAGATGATCATAGATGCTAAAGTTTCAATTTGCTCTCCAACTGAAATATTAAAGAGATCTCTGATTTGATTTTTCTTTTTCCTGTGGAGTGATTCATCACCTAATACTTTATTGCTTCAAACTTGGTTAGGATGTGGTGCAAGGTCTGGCAGAGGACATGTATGCGAGAGGCACAAGAAAACAGAATGGGGGCTTAAAGACAAAGATACCCACTATGCTGCTGAATCGTTGAGCTGGTACTCTCTGGATCGACTGAAACAGGCCTGCACTCCTCCGTCCTTCCACAAACGCTTTATCACTCCAGCCAGCTCTGCTGTCATGAAACCCTCCTCAGCGCTGCCCGCCAACACAAACAACTGCCTCGCATCATCCTGAGACACAGAGAGTACAGCAGATTTCAAGTATCTCAGTCATTGCATGTTTGAATTGAATTTTTCACCAATTGCAAGTTCTAGATTTAACATGCACTATCAAAGGCTATGCATTTAATTGAACTTCCAGCCACCATATTGAACGGTACAATTTCGCCCATTCATTCACATTCTTGTAGTGTCTGTGAATCTACACAAGTGGGCTGTAGGCAACATGAAGTGCACCAGGCCACCAATCCTGTGACTCACCGCTCGTGCTGCGTCTCCGAAATCGATCTTGAGTCGCCCCATGGCACGAATGATGGCGATGATAGACTGAATAGTGTTGCTGTAGACAACAGCTTTGTACTGTTTGCACTCCTCCTCTGAGTAGCCTGCCTCATGGATGATTCTATGTAGAGAGATATGCGTAACCAATAAATGATATTTAGCATAAAACTGAAGTGTAATTAGAGTAGAAAATGAAAACAAGTCGCTTACTTCATTTGTTTGACTATTGTACTCTTCCCAGACTCCCCAGCACCTGTTAAAGAGCAGTTGCGTAAGAGTTAGCTTATATGTCTACAAACAATACAAGTAGTGCAAGTGTCTAGACATAGTGAATTTCAAGAACAACAGTGGCTTAATGTAACTCGTATGAGCCCCACAAGACAGAAAATTCAAATAAAAAAAGATTCAAAAGCCTCTGACAGTTTCATTTTGGCTCTTTGTTTCTGAGGGGCCCCGCGTGGATTTTTAAAACCCTGTAGAGCAATGTAGACGAGATCCAGAAAATACAAGATCTAAGACACTGAACATTGTTGTACATAGTTGTTCTAACACTTTCATTATTTCATTATTGCCTATGAATATTTCATTAACTTCTCAGAGTGGTGCTTGAAGGAATAGTTCATCCAAAAATAACAATTCTCTCACATTTACTCCCTCATGTCATTCCAAGCGCGTACGGCTTTCTATCTTCAGTGAAGTAGTTTCAAAGGATGTTTATGGAGTCGGACAGTCGCAGTCCCCATCCTCTTTCATTGTATGGAAAAGAGCAGCGTGAACATTGTGCTAAACATCTCCTTTTGTGTTTCATAGAAGAAAGAAGGCCCATACGGCTTGACATGAGGGTGAACAAATAAAATGCTGAGTAGATAAAATCATCAGACCACACCTGCTGGTTCAGTCCCGTGTATGTTTACAAATGTGCACTGCTGGTAAACTCCGTCAGCTCCTACTGCTGCATTGATTGGCTCAATAATGGCTCCACTTCTAAAATCCAATTTAACCTGCTTCTCTACTGGGATATCTTTCCCTAACACTGAGACAGGAAACTCCACTGCTATGTGTATGCTGTCTTGATCTGAACAGAAAAGCCCTACAGAATTAAATGTACTTGTCAAACAGATTGTGTTCTTTAACTCTTAAAAATAAAGGTTCCAAAAGGGTGTCTTTTGCATTGATGTCACAGAAAAATAACCATTTTGTGTTTCTCGAACTTTTGAGTGAACAGTTCTTAAAAGAACCATTTTTTTAAATGGTGAAGAACATTTAGAGTAAAGTTTCTATGGATGTTCAAGGTTTTTCATGGACCCATAGATGCCAATAAAGAACCTTTATTTTTAAGAATGTTTTTCTGTAAATTATTTCAATTGCATTTTCAGGCGGAGCAATCTGTTTGTTCAATCAATGGTAGACGGGAAATGGGTTCTTTGGTATAAAAAAATAGATATTTTAGCTTTAAAAACTGACTTTTAGTGTTGGTCTCTCTTTTAAGGCGTATGAAATTCGCTACAACCACATTACAAGTCTTGCTTGTATTATGTCAAACGTTACCCATTTTAATGCTCAAGGTCCTTTCAATAGAGCTTACTTGTCTGGATCTTATGAACATTTCAATCATTACATATGCACTAGATAGCGCACAATCCTTGTATTTAAGGTTGACAGCTCTATATGCCAAGGACGATATTGCCTGAATCAAAGACCCCATACTGAAAGCTTATTAGTTTAATAGAATCCATATTGTGGATGGTGACCGTGAGATCGTTCTAAAGGTCAGATCAGGGTGCCCAAACTCATCCGGACGGGCCGACTGTCCTGCAATTTAGATCCACTACCTCAACACACCTCCGCAAAGTTTTCTAGTATGTCGATAAGTAGCTTTATTAGCTGGTTCAGTTGTGTTTAATTAGGGTTGGAGCTAAACTCTGCAGGGCACCGGCCCTCCAGGACCGAGTTTGGGCACCCCTGCTCAAGAGTGTGGAAAAATGGTTCGGCCATGTAGAATCAAATAATAGACCCTCACTTTGTGGAAGGTAATTGATCTACTACAACACAGTACACAAAGATATATTAAATGAATTTACATATTGCAGAATGCAGGTTTTAAAATCTTTTACCAAAACTGCTTTGCTGCTTATTTTTCTAAAAAAAAAATAATAATCAATATACACACATACTGTATGCCTGGTGAAGGTCATGGGACAAAAAAGTTGTTGAAGGTCATGGGACCAAAAATAAAAAATTTTTTATACGTTTGCACCTACTGATAGTGCGCGGGATTCATTCTTTTTTTTTTTTGGACGTTTGACTTGTTTTTTGGTCATTTGTACTACACACCTATCAATCACCTGCAGGTGTGCGAGGATAATTGTTGATTGATTGCTAAAAAATAAAAGTGTATGCCAAACTACTCAATAACATTTTCTTTTTAAGAATTTGATTCTTTTAATCAGACACTTTTCTTCATTATATCTGCTTTTTAGACACAGACACAAAAATCTAAATTAATTTTAATTTGGAAATTAAAAACATGTCCATCATAGAGTTATTTTACTGCTATTATTTATAGTACAGCATTTCCATTTTTACTTTTCGTTTCATAGTTTTCACTTAAAAGTTTGTAAAATACATTTGAATAATTTTATTATGTACTTGTCATTTTTCATTTTTTTATATTTACCTTTCATTTTTAGTACATCAACTTAAATTATTTCAGTATAGCCAAGAAAACTTTTATGTTAGTGCCGCTTTATTTACTTACTGAAAGATTTATTTTTTAATAGTTTGTTTTAATTAACTTAACCACAACTGAGATAAGAGGTGTTTTCACTTCTTTGAATAGAATTCAATTGAATGTATTTTGTTGAATGGTAGGGAAAAATGAGGGTTAAAACACACCCTTGTGTGTTTTGCTCCCTGTTATCAGTGTGTAAAATCAGCTCCTGCCATGGAGAACAATACAGATGTTTAATTTCTATCCAACTGTTTTTAAAAGCTAAAACATTATTACACCTGTAATGGAAGAATTCCGAGAGGCTGTGGCGGAATATTAAACCACTGAATCGGAAAATAGAGGTGTATGTTTTTATAACAAGAAACTGTGTTATGAGCAGTGCTGGAAACAGCCCTCCAGGGCTAGAGCAACCTGAGAGAGCTCTTAATAAAGCAACGGACAACCCCAGAGAGAGACGTGCCACTAGTGGAACAAGGTGCGAGCCAGTTTCTATTCGTGAAAATTAACTGTGAAGGAGCTGTGAGCCGTGGCACAATTACACTCATCTAGCTTTTGTCCACTTGACACATGTGATCGCGCACACAAATGCATGCATCTGTACACGCGCATACTCGAGTCCGGACTCTCGTCACACTGCCCTGTTTCTGAGGACATGCTGCCAAAGAGGGCTCGGATACCTGATGGGCACGTGCCAAAAGCGAAAAAGCAGCTCTGCAGTGTATCGCTCATATGCATGCATTTCCAGTAATGCATGATAATCCCTATTTGTCATAGTAACTTGCTCTTGGCTTCCTGCTGATTGTGCGCATAAAGCGTGTGCCATTTTATTGTGGCAGATAAACCTCTTCTCTCTGATTGCTGTTTCTGGTGGCCCATGTCATATGGTCAAGGGTCTGGATGTAAATATGCAGTGTAAATTGTTAGAACTGTAATGATTTGACAAAAAACCATCTGGTATGATAAAAACAAAGGGTGTACTGTTTACGTCAGCATAAAGAGTAAGATTTTACCTGTGCGCAAGATTCCAAATGGGAGGAAGCATCAGAAAAGCTTCACTTGGTCTGTCAAAAAAATGACTACAGTACCAAAATAAGATCATTTACGAGAAAATGTCAACATTTAGCAAATATCAGCCGATTAATCTGCCTGGTTCATAATTCATTGCATCTTTTGTGGACTGAACGAACCAAGCAGTTCCTCACAAGAGAACACACATCATGGACACACTTGAGAACCTTGTACAACTTACAAATTAGGTAAAGGTTTTGGGACACCGTGAGCAGACCTGCTGACACGACTGCTGGAGCGTGATAAACAAATGTCAACAAATGCTGGAATTGCTTTGGATGAAACCGTTTCCTTCTATGGTGTATCTCACAAAGACATTTTTAGGTTATATTTCACCCTAAAATTAAAAGACAAAATAAGAAATGCTTTTGCATTAAAAAGCGATTTTGCTCAATTAGATCAATTTGCTCAATTTTATTTGCATAGCAAATATCTTAATAAATAAAAATTAATAAATGTATATTGCCTTGGAAACTATCTGTATTGTGAAAAGCATTCAAATACCATTGATTTATACATAGGCTAGTAATTATATGTCTGATTCTATAATAGACAAATTAGCAGACTTGCAAATACCACTTAAGACTTTTTAAGATTTATTATTTCTGACATTTAAAAAATGACGATAGTGCATCTATTTCCTACATTTGGAGGCAAATCTCATGATCACTTTTATTTGCTCACCCTGAAGCATCTGACATGCTTTGCTTGATTTTTTTTTTAAATTGTGATTTGCCAATGTATAAAATAATGTAACAATTCATTTTGTACATTGGCAAATTACCAACTATATATTTTTTGCTTTGACATAACATTGCGCCATATACTGTAGAATATTCATGTTAACTCACTTTAATACCTCTCGTTTCTATGAATGTATAGCCTACTATTACAAGTAAAATATGTGCAGATAATGATTCAGGTCCTATGTGAATATGTATGAGATAAATCACGAGTATTTTTCCTTTGATTATTCTATTAAACAAACATTTTATGAATGGCATAATCTTAATATGAAGCAGTGGGCCGCAAGTTTGACACGCTTCAACAATTGCCATAATTCTACTCCGTCATAATTTACTCATCCTTATGTTTTTCCAAACCTGTATGAATTTCTTCTGTTGAACACAAAATAAGACATTTTAAAGAATGTTGGTAACCAAACAATTTTGGATCCCATTGACTTCCATAGTATTTTTTCCCCATACAGGTTGGACGACATGAGGGTGCGTAAATGATGACAGAATTTTTGTCTCTTAACGATTTGAGGGGGAACCCCTGACGCCATGACTACTTCTTTCTGGACCTCCGAGGATACCTCTCTCCCCATTTTTGTACAGTTAGCAATTGATAACAGACTTGCATCACTGCCCTATCTGTGAAACACAACTCCAGAGTGTCTCAGCACACTGACACCATGTGACAACTCTAATGCAATGCTTTGCTGCGTCTTATTAGATTACAGCAAACACACGCTCCGTATTACATTACACACTTCAAGCCCTGCTAATGATCCTCATACGCAGATACATTTTCACGTCTTGTTTTTGCAGGTGAGATCTGTTAGCATTTCAAGACAGAATATTAACTGGAAATTTCATAAAGATGACCTGTGTAATTTCTGTGCCACTAAACAGAATTGCAAAAATGAAGAGAACTTTTTTTTTTTACATTTTGGGTCAGTTGATGGAACTGTCACTTGCCCTTTTGGGTCAGCACTATATTTTAAAATTGAGTATGTATATATGCATCTTTAAGTGTTGCAAACTTTTTGGTGCAAAATTTTTCTGTTTGCAACAAATTTTGACATGTACGGAGTGTTTATAAATATATGATCTTGAATTGTCTTTTAAATTTAAATTTATAATAACTGTATAGATTCAGTTATGTTTTTTGTAAAGAAAATGTAACATTTGATAATATGTGAAAACTGCATAATTTTAAAATACTTAATGTAAAAATTATACATTTCAAATTTGTAAATGTAAACATAGAATCACACATTTGATATAAAATTCATAATTTAGCATTTGTGAAAACATTGGCAGGCCAAGTGAACAAAATTCTGACCAGCACCTCGTCTACCATTCGTCGAAAAACAGTCAGCCCCGCCCCAAACTCACGCCATTGGTTGAATCATAAGCTGACTGCTTAAACAAACAGAGCAATATTTTGAAAGCACCACAGAGTCAACCTACAAACAGCTTATTTGTGAGGAAAAAATATTTTAAAATGGAAAAAAAATAAAATTCACACACTTCTCCTTTAAATCCCAAAGCACACTCTACTGTAGCTACTCTATTACTTTTGGTAACAACTCAATGTAAACATTTGACCTGGCAGTGACGTAGATAAGCAGACACCTGTAATTGGAGAGACTCCTTCAGAAGGAAAGAGAACAGGAATAGAGAGGACACATTATTTTAATTATGTCTCACCACAGAGGCCTGTAGCCCAGAGGGACTTATCAGTGTACCCATCCAGGGGAACGACAGCAGGAAACACAGAGCCACGCAGATGCATGCATGCGCATTTCTGAAACAGAGTTTATTAGATGACCCAAGATGAACAGTTTGTTCTTTTGGAGCCCAATAAAATCACGACGCACACTCTTAATTTGAACACGGAAACACTTAATGGGGATTAACAATCTCATTCATTATTCCCAAAGCATCATCTACTGAATTCACGCATCTCACAAAACACACTGACTCATCAAACAGCTGGCACGCTCACAGGAGTTCTTTAGCTTTTTAATTTATAAACTTGTTCATTCTCTTTTGCAGGGTTTGGATTAACCTTAAAGTCAAACTGTGGTGGCATTCTGAGTTAAACTGGATTTTCAAAGAGAGAAAAAATAAGGATGGGACTTGATTAGGTCAGGAATTGACTTAAAAGTGATTTTACAAAGACTGCATTAGCTTAAAATGCCTGAATAGGAAGTAAATCAATTAAAACTTGCAATAATAAATAGTGTATATTTACACACTGACTCCAAAATTATTACAATCAAAATAAAGGAAGCATGTTTTATAATCGACTTATTTTTTAATATACTTTCGATAAGATAAGTATTATCAAGGCCAGATAGGGATGCCAACGTAATGAATATAAATTACTGATTTTTTTTAATTCTTAATAAACATATTATTTTGTATATTTTTTAAATTGTATAGTATACTTTATGCTTATCACTTTTTTTATTTTTTTTTTTAAACAAATTTCTAAGATACATGAGCATTAGTCATTGAACCTTTATATTTGAAAGTTTTTATTATAAATTTAAGTGTCAAACAGTACGCATTACTCCTACAAAGGCCTACAAAATAGGCATCGGCCAAACTGGCGTCAGCCAAATAGGAAATTATTTTCAGAGTTGGAGAAAGTGAACACAAGATGACATGCCCCCCCCCCCAAAGCCAAGAAAGAAGATCATCCTTCACTTAATTTTTTGGAAAAAAAAAAAAAAATATCATATAAATAAATGGTGACAGAGGCTGTCCATCACTGAAATTCTTCAAAATATTTATTTTTGTGTTTGATGGAAGAAATAAAGTCAACAGTGCACAAGTGAAAAACACTCAAATGTTGTAGTGTTGAAGTGCTTTGTGATGTTAATTTATTGAACTGACCCCTGAACTTTCACTGGAATGTGAACGGTATGCACATCAAAGCCTTTTAAAAAAACCCTCTAACCGTGACGCGTCAAAAGGCCGATCTATGCTTTTGCTCACCCACACACAAACAGCTACTTTATAACGGATAATAACACCATTCACAAGCTTTGCAAAATGACCAAGTTAAAAAAGTTTTTCCATGATGGATATATTCCGCACTAAATGCTCTTCTCGATTCCTTGTGTTCTTTATTAAAGGAGATATTCAAGGGTATGGGGATGCATCACTGCAGTGCTTGTGTGTGTGTAAGTGATCAAGAGAGAGATGGTCTGAGGTTTACATGGTTTACAGACATTAGTGCTGTTACATTAGGCCCAGTCAGTTTGTTTTCATCCCTGCAGCTCCAAACACCACACACACAGACACACACACCTCCGCTGAGACCAGCTGTCCAGCAATCAGTTGGGTTATCACACACAAGCTTCAGGTTATGATCTGCAATACACCACACCCCAATCTCTATTGTGCACAAACAATAGCCATTTCCTGCCAAAAGCTGCTAAAACAACATCTAATGAAAATCAACCCAAACACCAACTGGAAAAAAGAGATACATATCAGCCAAAAAAAAGTAATCGGTCAACATTTAACTAATTTGATATTTTCAGCCAAAATCATCAGCCAAAAACTGTACTCACTTGGCTTTGGAACAGAAATTGTCATTTTGTGTAGACATCCAGAGACAGCCTTCTTAGTGGACTAACCTTTTGTTTTTTAAACAGTATAATGTGTTTCTGTTTTCAAATATTTTGAGTACATTTTGAGAAAATATTGTCTAAATAAACTGATCACCTAACATTAAATCAGATTATATCATTTAACCTACATGTAACTGATAATGTACAGTCAGGCGATCAATACCGCAAAATATTCTATTTTCTTATTTTGTGATAACCACCCGAAAATACATTACCCTGCTCATTACATTTAAATTATTATTACAATATTAATAATATTTTAACTATAATTGAGGTCTTTTTTATTATATGAGAAAGAATATTTAAAATAGCCTATTTCACCAAAGAATGCAAACACTGACCAATCAAAATCAAGTACAAAGAGCTACGTAATAAATCAACAATATAATCACCACTCACCATAGACATGAGAATCGACACTATAAGAAAATCATATTTGCTCCACCACAAATCTCTGTGCAAATTGTGTTGTGTATGTATGATGAATTACTTTCATATACATATCTACAAGATTACTGGCCAAAAGAAAACTTCAAAGAAATCTCATATCTGCCCATGAAAAATATAAAACGGCTCTTTTTTTCTAATGGATTAGATTTAAAATATTATTGGATCTTATCGCAGTTGAACCGCTTATTGAAATGCTCTTATTACACCATAGCACAGCCAAACATTCGGCACGTTGAGCAATTGCTTCATAGTGTGAGTGTTCTGGCTGCTAAACTACGTCAGGTGTCAATGCACCCCAGCGTCAGACTCACCGGCTCGCTCGACTACGACACAGTGCCTGGTACGGTTCTGTTTTAGACAAACATATGAAGTCACCAAACCTTCCATGTGCTGGTTATTTCAGCAAACCAAAGAGGCTCTCCATATTAAATGCTCAAGAGAGAGAGTGTGTGTGCTGTGTGTCTTTTAGTGCTGTGTTCAAAATATCGATACTACGATGTATCGTCACAGAGATTTGACGATATACGAGTATCGATACAGCTGGCCCTGTATCGGTATTGTGGCACGTGTGCAGCAGTGGACCACGTTTAATTTTACAACGTTTAAAATTTAGTATAAAAGTGCGAGGTTTCTAAAAAAGAAGAATGAATAGAGCATCTGTTAATACTCTGGCCGCAGAGGAACACAACTGGGTTGCCTGATATAAAGAGACGTAATCCCCCAAACAGAGCTTTACACTTGCGCAATAAGGAAATATCTGATAAACGTGCTACTTATCTTTATCCACCTGGCAACCCTGTGCATGCTCTCTCTCTCTCCACTGTGGATAAACGCGCTTGCTTTCTGAAACACCGCTTAGCTTGCAGTTTAGTGATCTCCACTTTAATATTCTATTCTCAGAAAATTGTAATTAATCGAGTGTTCATTTATGAGAGAGAGAGAGGCTGTTTATGTATGAATTACCACCGTTTTGCCGCTTTTCTCTATTAACAGTGAAGCTGTGGCTTTAATTTCTTTAGAAACAATGATTTTACCAGCTCCTTGTTGAGAAAGATATTGTAGCTCTTGAGCGATTAAGCTATTAAGTTTGTGTGACTAAGCACTTAACATCAAACTGCTTCTTTTTCACACAAATGCTGGCACAGACGTACATGTTCGGCTAGAGTCACTTTGAACTAGTGCATCTTCGGAAGCGGAGCTGAGCGGAAAATGTTGTGCACACCGCCACGCGAAAAAACGTTGCGCGCACTCAAAGCGAACTTGCTGACGCTAGAGTATAAATCAGCCATAAATCAGCCATGAGCGTGTGTGCGTTAGATACAGTGAAGACAACCGCTTAGTTTTAGAACTCTTCAAAGAAAAATTTGTTATTGTATAGAGTGTGTTAATTGTGCAATGGTAACCTACCAGCTGTAAGTTATTTTTAACACATTATAATGAGTACATTCAATATAAATGTATTAGAACAATCCATTATTATTTATGGGCTTAAAACCAAGATGCAAACAATCAGAATATTGTACCTGGTGGGAGTGCACAATGTAAACATGAAACATATGCAATTACCTATATTGTACTGTGGTAAAGTTATGGAGGCCCTTCATAATGCAGTGGTCAACTGCCTGCTCTGCCTATAGTTATAAATGGCACTATAGTAAGCAGTGTTTTATAAACAGCTGTTTTTCTAAATTCTGTTGAGGTGAAATTCAGTGCAGTCATGTATCGTGATATGTATCGTATCGTGGCCTCTGTATCGTGATGCGTATCGTATCTTTGCTGGTGATACACAGCCCTAGTGTGTTGGTTCCTTCCTTTCACCAGACTCCATTAGTGCCACTGTTATGGGTAATTTGAACAAATTGAGTTTGTGTGCGTCTGCATGTTGCCCTTGTGACGCCGAGTTTGCCCGATCCACTATCTCTAGGTTTGTCCATTCAGCCCTCAGGTCTTTTACTCGAAGGTTGAAATACGGACTGGCAGAGAGTACAGCTTGAACATAAATTACAGGAATTATGCACAGCCACACTGTGATGGTCCATCGTGCACCTCACTTAGATGGTTCGGTGTCTCTGTTCTTTTGCCTAGGCATTCATCACAAAGAATAAAAAAGCAAAATACACAATACTGCTTTACCTAATCAACGTGCACGCTCGCTGAGGAATAGAAAACATATTTTATAGCCCTCAAATACATCATGCATATGGCAGTAAGAAATGAAAACAAATGTTTCTTTTAATTAAATATTTTTTATTATGCTAGCCTGACTGTCAAACAATACAGCGGTTTCATAAAAAAGGCCTTTCAGTAAACATATTTTATAGCAGAAAAATAATAAATTGCTCATAACAGTAAACAGTTTATGAATAAATGAGGTCTGGTGTTAGTAGTTATAGATCAGGATTAGGGTTAGATAGTTACTGTTAAACTGGTATAGGTGTGACTGGTTAGTTCCGGGTATGGATTAGGGATTACACCAGTCCAGAAATCACCCACAAATACACCCCATTTAAACACAAGACTTGCCCTCATCTATCATGAACCAGAGTGCGCCATTAATCTCAAATGTTTATTTAATCTATCATATGTTTACACGTGCTGACAGAAACACACGTGACATTTCAGAAAACACACAAATGCTCAATTGCGCCTGACATCATGACACAAATCTACCATCATTTCACAACAAGAGCAGAAAGAAGCAACAGGTCGCCATTGCCAGACCCCTCCTACATATGAAACCGTCATCACCACCACAGCAGCTCATTACCAATGGATCCTTCAAAAAAAAAAAAAATTCCGCCCAGAATTTCCAGTGCATCCCATAGTGTGTATGGGTTTGTTTAGAGTGCACTGCGACAGTTTTCTATGACAGCTCTGTTACTTTGTGGCCATTTAGCCTATTGGTACGATCAGTAATTCCTTCTGTCCAAATGTTCTGTTATTAATAATTTATTATAATTCTGAACAAAGTGAAATGTTGGCCATCTCGACAGTTATAAAGGATATTAAACAATATAAAAAAGTAACATCTCCCGAATGCTAACGGGTTGAGTAACAGCCTAACTTACCATTTACTGCACAACCAAACTTTCCGTTACTTTTCAATGGAAACTACAGCGGAATACAGTTTAGGCTTCTGTGTCATGCGTTTATACAAAACGGGACAGTTAAGGCCTCCATATACACTCTTAAAAATAAAGTTGCTTAAAAGGTTCTTCACAGCGATGCTATAGAAGAACCATTTTTTGTTCCACAAAGAACCATTCAGTCAAAGGTTCGTTAAAGAACCATCTATTTTTTACCTTTTTGTAATCTGAAGAACCTTCTTTCGCCACAAATAACTTTTTGTGAAACAGAAAGGTTCTTCAGATGTTAAATGTTCTTTTTGAACCATTTAGACAAAAAGGTTCTTCTATGCATTGTGAAGAACCTTTATTTTTAAGAGTGTACAGTGTTGGGGAAAGTTACTTTTAAAAGTAATGCATTACAATATTGCGTTACTCCATAAAAAAGTAACTAATTACGTTACTTAGTTACTTTTTTGTGGAAAGTAATGCGTTACGTTACTTTTGCGTTACTTTTTAAATATGAACAGGGCTTGATTATTTTTAATATAAAAAGTTCTATTTTTGGCAAATACAAAAGCCTTTTCACACCAAAAGTGAAACTACCGCATAAGAAGAAATTTCAACACTTCAGCAATAAAAAAAGACACACAAATGTTTGTCTAGAGTAATTTGTGCTTATTAGTACGGTTGAACTGGATCATCGAAGGTCAGAAGCAAATAGAATGGGATTAAATACATAAAGGCTATTTGTAGTTGTTTACATTTACTTATGCCGGTTTGCGTCATATTCTGGATTGCATTATTTTTATTCATTGTTAGGAATACTGACTCTTTTTTTTTGGTGAGTGAGATGAATTAATGCATATTCATATTTATTTTAAACGACATCTTCTGATTTCTCTCAACATGGTGACAGGAAAACTCTCAATCAATAAATTGGAAAAAAAAGTAACTCCGATATTCTCTTGTAAATAAAAAAGTAATGCGTTACTTTACTATAACTATTTTACTAGTAATCTGATTACGTAACTCGCGTTACTTGTACTGCGTTACCCCCAACACTGCTCATATATGTTGAATTGTTTCTTACCGAGCAGCAGGAGTTTGACCTCTCTGGCCGCTTTCTCTCCATCATCTCTCAGGTTTCTGTCGATCATTTTACTCCTCTCCACCGCCGCCTTATCCTCCGTGCTTAACGTACAGCCCATCCTCGCGACGATCCGAACCCTTTCAATCAGCATGCACCAGCTCTCTCTCCGGAAAACCACACGCCCTTCTTTAAAAAAGAAAACCAAGAGCCGAGCGCAAAAGGGGGTCTTGAAAATCAGAAGACGGAGGATAAGGTCTGGCTCTTGCCTTGTATGATCGAGACTGTTCCTTTAGCCGCCGTTATTTCACCCTTCAAAGGGATGAGAAAGGGTCCGTAGACGCGTAGCGATCCGTGCCCCGGCGCGTCAGTCTTTCACGGGCTCGCGCTGCTTCCTGTTCGCATGCATGCAGGCGCGTTCACGTGTGTGCGAGGCGGGGACGCGCGCTTTGCCTCAGCATCAGCAGTAAAGGAAATAAATGATGGAGGGCGGTGGTGGAGGAAATAAATTATGGATGGATGGATGGCGCTGGTGGAGAAATACATGATTGGGGAGCGCTGGTGAGGAAATAATGATGGAGGCGCGGTGGAGGAATACATGATTGGGGGGGGGCGCTGGTTGAGGAATAAATGATGGAGGCCGCTGGGGAGGAAATACATGATTGGGGGCGCTGGTTTAGGAAATAATGATTGGAGGGCGCTTGGTGGAGGTAAATAAATATGGAGGGCGGTGTGGAGGAAATAAATGATGGAGTTGCGGGCCGTGGTGGAGGAAATAAATGATTGAAGTGGCGGTTGTTGGAGGAAATACATTGATGGAGGCGCTGGTGGAGGTAAATACATTATGGAGGGCGGTAGTGTACGTACATAAATGATGGAGGGCGGGCTGTGGTGTTGAAAAAAATATGGAGGGCTCTTTTGGCGGAATACATGAGGCGGGGCGCTGTGGAGGAAATAAACGATAGAGGGCGTGTCACTGTTGAGTAAATAAATGATGGAGGGCGGGGGTGAGTAAATAAAGGATTGAGGGCGCTGTGAGAAATACAAGGTGGGAGGGAGGCGTGGAGGCAAATAATGAATTGAGGGCGGTCGTGGTGGGAGGAATAAATGATGGAGGGCGCTGTTGTAGGCAATACATATGGAGGGCGGTACGTGGAGATAAATGATGGAGTGCTGGCGTGTGGAGGAAATAAATGATAGAGTGGCACGGGTGGAGGATACATATGGAGGGCGCGGGGGAGGAATGAAATGATGGATGCGGTGGTGAGGAATACATGATGGGGGCTGTGGTGGAGGAAATATATGATGGATGGCGCTGGTGGAGTGAAATACATGATGGAGGGCATGTTGAGAAGAAATGAGGGGAGGGGCGCATGGTGAGGAATACATGATGGAGTGTCATTGCCGTGCTGCTTTGCTCTTCCCGTTAGGAACGACGAGGCCTGTGTCCAGTTCAACAGACTTACTATATAGATGGGACTATCTATTAAATTATTTTTGTGGTGTATCCTAATCTTACCTCTTAAAAATGCTGGGTTAAATACACCAGTGTTGGGTTAATATAGGGACACCCCACAATTGGGCTGTTTTGACCCACGGTTTGGTTAATTGTTTAACCCAACCTTCTGGGTATTAACCCAACCGCTGGGTCAAAACAAAAAAAATTGCTGGGTTTGTCCCTATAATTACCCACCTTGGTTGTATTTATCCCAGCATGTTTTTAGAGTGTACCATATAAAAGGAGTTGTACAACTTCATATTTTGATGCATGTACTTAAGTAATATTTGAGTGAATTTATGTAAAGGCTGTCTAAATGGCCTATAAGACTGAAGCACTCAGCCCTAATTGTTAGCTGGCCTACTTTTTAGATTAAAAGATCAAAGAGGCAAAATATTTCTTAAATCTAACCAAACATTTACATGTTGTTTTAAATGACCAATATCTTGTGCTTCATCTTATGTTTTCTCTGATATGTCATTGAGAGTTATGCTTTACCCTATAAAGCCTGTTATATTGAATAAATGAATTTCTAAGGCTCTAAAGTAACAGCAATGATCAAACTTGCTGAAAACCTGTACCAATATACATGCCCTTCTGACTGATAGTTTATACTATAATCCCTATAGAATTAATAAAAATGTCTACCTTCAGGTTGTGTATTTTCCTGTGAAATATTTCATTATTTTAAAAATAAACGTATAAGAATAACATTATATTATTATTATTATTATTTGAGATTAACACTTTTTAGACTTGATGTCTTAAGTTTTACTTGATATTCATTCATTTTCCTAGAAAATTCTCGGAAATGTATGCATCAAATCTAAAACATCACTCGTTTGATGACTTTTTTTGTACATTCTTCTCATTTTATTGCATTACATTGATGTCCTTTTGGCTATACAACTATAATTCTGCACTTTGCTCAGTTTGGGCCTCTGAATAAATGATTGATGAATGAATGTTTTTTATTTTTCCTTCTTCTTCTTGATGTAGCTCCATATTCTCCTATATCGGGCCATAAAAGCCCTGATATATCAAATTTGATACAACACAAGATAAAACCCATATGTCGAAACTTTTCCTTTTGATTTTCTTTATTGATATTTTCTTTTTTTTTCTTTTTGAAGTTGCAGTGAACTGCTCCATTTCTAGTATTTGAAAGAGTTAACTATTTAACAGCCATAAACACTCATCAACACAAAAACATAGCACACACAACAAGGGTTCTCATCAAACATACATAAAGTAACATGGCAACTAGATCAACAACACAGTGTAATAAAAGTGGCAAATGGTCACATGCAGCATATTAATTTTCATGCCCAGTGCCTTGCTTGGAAAAAAAGGGGAAATGGGACCATCACAAAAACCCTTTTTGTAGCCTCTTTGAGCTACCCATTTAACTTGCATGCTCTCTTAAAAAACGTTGTATATATCTGAATAGAGTGCATTTGCTTGAATTCCTTAAAGTTGTAAGTTTTAAATCCCAACTTATATAAAAACGACAGCAACGTCATACTAAGGCAAATTGCTATTTTTTTGTTGTTTTTTAAAATGTTATTTTCACTCTTTGAAAGAAATCAATCAATCGATTTTTAAAGCATATATTCCCATTTTTTCTGGGTCAGTTTCTGATATTGTGTTTCTTATAAAGTGATTTTTTCATTGATATCCCCACTTCAAAATTGCATTCATTATAATATTATATATATATTAATATTGTCACTGTTTAAAAAATGGATATTTGTGTTTGCTGTAAGAAGTTTTGCTGGTGGACCTAATCAGTCATGCAACCCTAATTATTTATGTTAATACTTTTTTTGTCAGCAGTTACAGGGATAGTTTCACCCCCAAAGGAAACTTCTGTCAGCATTTACTCACCCTACAACTTGTTTCAAACCATGATGAGTTTCTTTCTTCTGTTTGAAGATATATAGAGGATCTTCAAGAATGTTGCTACAGTGACGGTAGCCACTGACTTCCATCGTATTTGGGAAAAAGTACAATGAAGTCCCTGCTACTGTCAACTGTTTAAATGTAATTAATGTAACTGATTCAACCTAACTGTGTACTTTTTAAATTAATAAAAAAAAAATGTAATTGCTCTTTAAGGTAACAACTGCACATGTTCACTTTATGCATGTTCACATATTTGTTTACTGGATATACTATTTTCTATTCTATTCTATTGTCATCTCAGCATCCCACTTGTGTTATGGGTTTGTCCTAGACCCGTCACAGATGCCAGTGTCACAACAGACCATATGTTCCAAGGTCAAATGAACTGTGACCACACCTTACTGCAACATCAACACTGCTGACAATCCTGCGTAGCTTGCAGAAAGAGCTTCAAAAATCATTACACTATCACTCCTAGGCAGAGAGGATCAGCCTTTTAATATGCGCGCATGACTGTGAGGTTAAAGCAGATACATTAGGCAGTGACCTCAGACCTTACAGTTGCTTTGGGCTGCTAGGAAAACGCATCTGCTTTGAGTGAGCATTTGCATTGGATCTCAAAGGGCTACAACACTGTAACCACACATTTACATATCACATGAGGGTGTCACAGCTCGTATGCAAAGTATGTGACTGTCTGCAACAGTTCTACAGTTCAGCAAGGACATGTCACAAATCACGTGTTTGTCAAAACTTTGGAACCGAACATAACAAACTTTACATTTTTGGCAGCTTGTGTCAATTTAGCCAGCATATGCTACAATATACCACATTTTTGAGTAAAATCCTGTGAATTTTAGTTTTTCGTTTTCATTTTGTCTCTCATAAATAAAAGACTATCAAAACAATGTTTTACAGAAATACGTTAACACTTTACAATAAGCTTTCATTTGTTGTTATTACACTAGTTAACATGAACTAAGAATGGACAGTACTTCTACAGCATTTATTAATCTAGTTAATGTTGATTTCAGCATTTAATAGAATTTTTTAAAACATTTTTTAATTTTTACCTCAATGCACTGTGAACTAACATGAACACAAAATATACAGTTGTATCTTTATTAGCTACATTATCAAATATTAATAAATGTTTCACAAATATTAACTGACAACATTAACAAATGAGACCTTGTTTTAAAGTGTAACACAAACACACACACACACACACATATTATATATATATATTATAAAATATTCTAATAATCCTTCATAAAAGGGTCAAATCATATAATCCACACAACATATAAACTCAAAATGGTGACCGCCAACAAATGTAGATTTATTACAAAATTACAAATAAAGTATTGCTGCTATACATGCTGGGAAGTTAAACTCTAGCAATAATGGTTCTGTGGACACTAATACAGTTATAAATACATAAAATAGTACTGTAATACAGCCACAAAAACATAAAATATTACTGTAATACAGCCACATATAGTCATTGTGATTCTGAAAATTGCAATAATTCCTGACCCTGTTTACTGTGAGGTCATGGTACAGACTTACCAAAATGTTGTACATGAACTTGCCAACAACCACTAAGTTGACACAAATAGTTGAACACTGCTCTCTAGTGCCCTGTAGATATAAACTTGCGTTGACTCGCCTGCTTAATGAGCAGACCTAGTTGCATGAAGCTCATATGAAATGAGTGTACGGGAACAGCACTCCTGTGAAAGCCAGCATCACTTGCATGAATGTTTGTGGTGACCCTCCTTGTGAAGTGTCATGTTGTCTTCTGTACACTGTCAGATCAGAGTCTTCCCCATGATTGTGTGCCTAAGTGAACCAAACGAGAGACCATTTTGAATGGGGCTCAGGAAACCTTTGCAGTCTTTGAGTATTAGCTGATTGGCAAGTTCACCTATTCTATTAGGTTAGATAGTGAATTGGTGGGTTTTTGTTGAAAAATGTGAGCCCAAAGCATCACAATTAAAAGAACCAAAGACTTAAACTACTTAAGTCTGTGTGCATTTAATTTATTTGATACACGAGTTTCACAATTTGAGTTTTACTGAAATAAATGAACTTTTCCACGGCCTTCTAATTTATTGAGATGCACCTGTTAATTATTTTTATGGTTTTAGTTTTAGTTAACTATAAAAACCCAGGTGGTCTGTATGTGTGTCTATCAAAGATATAATGTGAGCTCGCACAGTTCATATTTAATAAAGTCCTGTGATTGAAACCCAAACTAATGAGTATGTGTGTTGTGTGTTACAGGTTACCAGGTCTCTCCAAAGTCCCCGCTGCAGGCAGCGGCAGTAGCAGTAGTAAAGCCCACGGATCCTCAAACCTGAACCGAAGGAGCCAGAGCTTCAACAGTATTGACAAGAGCAAACCACTGCAATATGCTAGCGGCAATGACAGAGGTGAGCAATAAACAGAATCTTAATGTTTAAATCAAGGTGTCTGCATATTACTCAAATGAAACAGCAACAACTATATCCTGTTATCCACTAGATGGTGCCACTATCACAGGAACAATAGCGCTGTGGCATAGGGCAGGATGCTCTGAGGTGGTTCCCTCATGCATTTATTATTAAATTTTCATAATGACATAAATCTGTGGAAAAACACAATTTCCTGTGAAATTAAAGTATAATATTGCACTGTGGTTCCTCTCTGGTGTGTTATTCACATCTGAAACGGTGATCTGCCATCGCCATTCACTGTCCTCCTCCAATATATTTGGAGATGGCGTTCATGTTATATTTCTACTTCTTCCACATAACCAGCCTATTCAGAGTTCACTTCAGATTTCATCTTCCTGTCAGAGCCGAACCATCATTCAAAGTTGACCTCATAAAACCACATGGCTATTTAGCCACCAGTGTGTAAATCTTCACAGGTTTGAAGTTGGTTACTTCATAAATCTGCACTAGACCTGATGGAGTGTGTCGATTGAAGTCGGGTTGGGAGTTCACAGATGTGTGACCCGTATTTCGCCCCTGGTTCACCCCTCACAGCAAGGATCCGTGGCGATCAGTGAACAAAACGTAACCGATTTCCCTCCCAGACTGTTTGTTTTGGCTGTATTGCCCAGCTAGATTTATACCGGACTTTAGCACAGATGCTGGTGTTCCCAGACACTGGTTACGGAGAGGGCAAGACAGTACACACAAAGCCAGACAGAGGGTCTCACATGGCAGACGGGAGCTTTGATGAATCAGAGAGTCCTAATAGGCAACGTCTCTCTCGAAACCTATCCCTGCCCTTTTCCATCGGGCCTAACATTACTCAAAACCTTGATTTACAGGGCTACTGCGCTAATACTTCCACAGATGAGAAAAGCAAACTCCCATCTGCCTTTTTTCCCTCATCTTCCTTTTTCCTCTGTCCAAAAAGTCTGCTGCATTGGAGAAACTATGGGAGGGGCTGGTAGGGAGAGAATAGAGCTCTGTTCC
>JADLZN010011808.1:0-60805 GCA_018155175.1 Sinocyclocheilus anophthalmus
TATTTTCTGGGATTTGGGATATCACAAATATCGACGAATGGGACGAAACCTGGTTGAGCTGCACTAGAGAAGGCACCGAGTGTTATCACTATTTCGGAGACACGCTAGCTTTCCCAAGGCGAGGACTTGATTGGTTATATCCACAGGTTAAATCGTGCTCACATTATTGATTTGACGCATATTTCCATGCAGCTCACAGCAGTGACGTGAGGGGCAGACATTTCCCAACAGAAGCCTGAGTGTGCATCCAGCAACACTGCGCAATTAAAATCCCGCACCCACACCCTTGGCACTCCCCCTACAAATACCATATTGTAACTAGCAACCCCAACCCCATAGGCCATTAAACGCATATCACAGCACCAACCTGGCATCTACCCAATCCACATATTGCCTAAAAACGCTGCCCAGACAACATACACAGTCACAGGCAACACACTGGCCAGTACACACCCCACGTCACAGCACACACGGCACCATCTAACCAATCACAGCACATTTCAGATTTCAGAAGGCGGGCCTTCATTTGATACAGGAATTATTCAAGCCGTTCATGCCAGACTGGGGAGCGTGAGAGCGGAGAGAAGGTGTGGTTATCATGTAAAATATGTGAAAAAGACTGTGTTTTTTCGAACAATCTAGTATGAGAGCATGTTCTAGTACACCCTCAAAACAAAATCAACACTTTGTAAAAGAGCATAATAGGACCGACCCCTTTAAACAGTGTTCTGGCTATTACAAGCTCTATCATTGCAGTCAGCGGTGTTGCAGTTGAACAGTCCAAAAGTAGTCAAATAAAGCTTGTGCATCCATAATAAAACGTGCCTCACAAGGCTCCGGGGGGTGAACAAAGGCCTCACTTAGCGAATCGATGCGTTTTTGTAAGAAAATATCCATATTTCAAACGTAATAAACATTTTTCTCTCACTTCCGTTATCTGTCATACCCGGAAGCAGTTAAGCTGGTTATATAAGTTTGTTTTGTTATTTTTATTTCAGTTTTGTTATTTATTCTTATTTCAATTGTAGTTTTTATTTATTTCCATTATTACTTAGTGCTTCACTTAAACTTCTACCCTATAGTAATTTTATAGATTTTAAAATGTTATGAATGAGATTTTATTTTTATATTTTCAGTTTTCTTTTTAATTTTAGTTTAAGTAATTTTGTTATGTGATTTTGCCATTTTAATTAGTTTTTTTCCCCCTTTTTAAATATTACTCATTTAATTTATTTTATTTCGGTTTTATATTTAATTCAGATTTAGTTGTATTTCGTACTTTAGGGCTTCAACTTAAAAACTTAATATAGAATATAATTTATAAATTATATGCTATTATAATTTTTTTTTTTACTAATATTTTGAATAATCTTTCATTTTTATTTTAGTTTAATTTGTGCTTTTGTCATTTTCATTTTGTCACATTCATTTTTCGTAAATAATACTATTTAGGATGACCTTGTTTTAGTTTTTAGTTCAGTTTATTGTAGTCCATTAATAATTTAAATTTGGTTATTTGTCAAGGCAACATAATATAATTTTCGTTTAGCTTCGTTTAGTTTTAGTTTTCGCTTAGTGTAAGTTTTTCATTTTTATTTTATTTTTGTTTCATTTCAATTAACAAAATGTTTTAATAGTTTTACCATAACCCCCCTGTTTCACATGCACTACCTGCCATGTTTTGATGTCAGCTTCTGCTGCTCCAGGTGGTGGAAGGACCGACTGAGTCTGAGACAGCAAAATCTCCTATTCCTTCTCCTTATCCATGTGCTGGGCCAGAGCTGGCATGCTGGGAAAGTAAATCTTCACCCTATAACACAAGATCATGGGTCAGGTAAACACATACTGTACATATTTGTTTCACCATAAACTTTTATGAAAGAGTGAGTGTTTAAGAGTGATGAAATGTTCATGACCTGTAAAGCTGAGATAAGTGTTTAAACAGCGCAGGGGTGTTTATTTTCTCAAAACCCGTCTGTCGTTGAGTCCAGCTCTCTTTAAAAACCTCCATCTGCTTCCACAGCAGTAAAAATCCCAGCTGCTTCATCAGGGACTGTATGGGGTCTTGAGACGCAACCTCCGTTTTTCTCTCCACATTTGCCATGTTATTATCATCAAGAACCTAAAAAATGGCAATGAGATGCATGTGAACACACTATGAATCTATACTCTCACGTTGCAGAAATGCAGAACACGCACCTCCAGATCAAAAACATTTGGCAAAAATGTTAACATTTCTTTGAATGCAAACCAGTACCATTTATTTCATTCATTCAAATTTTACTCTTGTGCTGTGGGGTTAAATGGTGTGGTAGTTAGTTCCCAATTTTTTTTAGCAGCTTTGGTTAAGGAAGTATTTTTTCCATTCATTTTTCTCATAGGAAAAAAGTATTTAAGAATCTCTACACTGAACAGGAATTTTAAACCAGATTTTTCAAAAACTCTCTCCTCTCTAACATGGTTGTCGTTGGCCCAAATACTGTGAAATCTGTAATTTACCAGCACCTGATCATGTGGCGCACTGTGGTATCAAAGCGCAGGAAGAGCACATCCCTGTGTAGCTGCAGGAGCCGCGCGACAGCCTCTGAACTTCTGGGCTCCCAGAGAGAGTCAATCTGTTGCTGGACGTCCCACAGTTCAGCCCCTTTGGACAAACATCAGAGTGTAAAGAAACGCTGGGCTGGACCTCACAAAACAAGAAGAGCTGAAACAATCCGCAGTGTTTTGAAGAGCCTGGTGACATTCCTGTAACAAGAACCCACTAAAAATCAGCTGATTCAAACACATCGAGGAAAAATTATGAAGAAAATGTGTTTTAATGAGAACAGGTACACTGTGTCATGTTTATTAGTCACAGATATTTTACCTTTTCCTCCAGAGCTCTGAACATGAGCAGCACTTCTGTGTAATGAGGAATGAACCACAGGTTAACAGACGATTTCCAGCAGATGATAACAGTCTGGGGGGGACGAGGCGGAAATGCCCTGACCGACAGAACACACGGTATGATTCTAGAAAGACATTTACATTATGAAAACCGGTATATGTTTTTTATTTATTACTTATTACTGCATTTTATTAAAGGTGGGGTAAGCGTTTTCTGGTAGCCAATGTTGACATTTTAAAATCACCAAAACAAACACGCCCCTACCCCAAAAGGGTCTAGCCCCTATTTTGATAGCTCCGCCCCAAACACACGTACGCAACCCAGGCAACGATTATTTCTGTGAAACAAAGCAAAACCAATGACACATTGTGTCTACACCGGACGCGAGTGGCGCAACAAAATACTATAGAACCACTAATCGGCGATACGGTATACACCTAGATATTTACAGTATATACTATCTATGGTATACACTGATGCGGCACGGGGACACGAATGACAAAAACCCCCGAAAAGAAAACTGCTGCTGCATTCTATTTATGATGTGCTGACACAAATTTCAAATGGTTTTTAACGGTCGTTTGATCGCGTCCAGTGTACGCAGACTTTAGCTGTTGTAGTCACGGTGTTACTCACCTATCGAGAAGTAACAAAGCAACCTCGGCGTCCAATCGCAGGCCTTCCGTTCCTTGAGTTCTCTCCAGCGCTGAAAAGCTAATCCGATATTTACACGGGTCCTACATCTAGCCTTCTTGCCTTAAGCCTTCTTTTGTTCAGCAGACATTTTCCTCTTTTGTTTTTTATACGCCATCTCTATCTTTCTGTCGCTCGACTCAGCTAATGTCCGTACCGTGCACTGAACGCTCTCTCCTCCACAACATGAGTAGACACGCCCCTTACTGCTGAATGGCTACAAGTTTGTTTTGCTAGTCGGCCCGAATCAGTTTTCTAAAGCATTTTTGAAAAATCCGCTTACCCCCCCTTTAATACAAAATCCACCCAAAATATATGAGAAAAAAAATAGAAAGTGAAAACATTAAATAAAACATGACGACTGTTCTATTATTTATACTTATTTATGCCATTCATTTATTTGTGTTTGGCTTATTTACCGTCTTTCGGATGAGACGTTAAACCGAGGTGCTGACTCTCTGTGGTCATTAAAAATCCCATTGCACTTCTTGTAAAGAGTAGGGGTGTAACCTCGGTGGCCTGGCCTAATTGCCACCACTGGCCCTTGTCTATCATGGCCTCCTAATAATCCCCATCCACTTGATTGGCTCTATGACTCTCTCTCCTCTCCACCTGTAGCTGATGTGTGGTGAGCGCACTGGCACCGTTGTCCTGGGGCTGCCGTCGCATCATCCAAGTGGATCCTGCACACTGCTGGTGGTTGAGGAGAAACCCCTCATATGACTGTAAAACGCTTTGGGTGTACAGCAATACACAATAAAGAGCTATATAAATGCATCATTCATTCATTCATTTTGATATTTTCCACATTTCTAATGATACCAAATCCTTTGGAATTATGAAATATATAATAAAAACTAAACCTGTATATTTTATTTTTCATGATCTTGAAAGATGCCACCCTTTGACATTTTGACATCCTTAAATACCTTTTCATTCAGTTCATTAATTTTCATTCACTATTCAGCCCAATTAATTAAAAAATCACTTGTTAAACTATTTATATTAACTACAAAACTAGGTGTTCAGATATTTAAGCAAAAGCCTTTTAAAATATCAAAAAATTGGATGAATAAATGAATGTTCATTTGAATTATTATTATTAATAATAATTATGTATTTATTTTGGTTTGTTTATTTTGTCTGTTTTCCACATTTGTAATAATACAAAATCCAAAAACTGTGAAATATAAAATATTAACATTGATTTACAACCTACAAGAGACGACAATATGTTCTTCAAAGAGATTTTTCATTTAATTTTGTTTGATATAATAAGAATAATATTTATTAATTTATTTTTTATGTAATTAGCATTTGTATATACTGTATGTCTGTATAAAGTGGATTATTTGTCACATTTCTAATAATACAAATAGAGTCATTCCTCATTTTCATAGAAAATAAAGAGAGGGAAACACTGTTCATTGACTAAACATACTTGTGGCAGAACTCCAAAATCAGTTTCCTCTTGATCCTGCCCACTTCTTCCTAGTAAGAGAAGAATGGATGAATGAAAACTGAGGTCTCTCCATTTATTTAACAAATAAAATCATGCTTGCATACAGAGTTTAACCTCAGCGCACTCATCTGTTCTTTCTTCTTTACAAACGTGTTCAGCATTTCATCTCGAAGACCCACTTTCTCCAGCTGAATGGACACAAAACACCTGCAAGCCTGAATTACAGCAAACATTTCACACGGTCCTTCTATACTCAGATAAAATGTTCATGTCTTAATGTCCATATCCAGATTACTTCACATAGCCTATTGGTGAATTTCACAAAGAACTGCATTGTATTTTGCACAACAATAAGATTAATAACTAAAAGAACAGTCATAAAATACAATGATTGCTGATTATTTTTAAAAAAAAACACTAAAGTGTTTAAAATAAAAATAAATATTCTGCCTTTTTTAAATTAAGAATCTTATTTCCCATTTCACCCCCATATTAAGACACCCCATTTCCTAAACCACGCACCATCCGTATTCTTATGTGTTTTTATCTCAGGTGCCCCCCCCACAACACAATAGTATGATTTTCAGATTTCTGCTGAAAACACATTAGAGAGCCAAGTACCCAATATGTTCAATGGGTAAAACAACAGAACATATTGTTTTCCCCTAAAGGTAGAAGCGTTTATACTTCTCACCCCGCCACATTTTTCTTTGCTTTAATATAAAAAACCACTACCAGGGGTTTATCTTTCAATATGGTTAAGGTTAGCTTGTGTTGAGCTGACGGGAGTGTATCAAATCCTAAAAACTTTATGTAAAATGTCATTTTCTTTATGCAAAACACCATATTTCTGGATGGTTTTATGCAGACCTGCTTCTACCCAAGAGCACTAACCCCACCCCACTCACGTTTCCCTGTTTCGCGACGTCGCTCTCGGGTTTTCTGTTGTGTCGTGTGATCTTGGAAGGCGGGATTGTTCTTTTCTATGCGACACCCCGAATTCTCTATCCTGTAGCATAAGGACGCTTGTTTAAGTGCACCAATCAGAGCGTTCTTCTGCACCACCTGACACAACAACGCCCACCACCAACACCTGAACGCCAGGCACTGACACCACACACGTAGGCTCGCTTCATCGCTGGCCCCTTATAAATGTCTTTTCACTTGCACTTTGCGAACTGTGGTCACTCGCGTTTGTACACCTGAATACAAGTCTCAGCAGTCCTACGGTTTCTTTTTTTTTTCTTTTTTTAAAGAACAACTGTTGTTGAAGTGAAAAGTTAAGATGCATGTATTTATCTCACCTGTAAATAATCTGTATCCACAGGATGTTAAAGAGCTAGAAGCCAAAGAAATGCAGGCCAGTGACCCCTACAGAAAGGTATACGCGTGTTTGTGTGTATATCTCCATGTTTCTTCACTACATGTTCAGTAAACATGTCTGATCTCAGGTGGCGGATGTGTGTCGTGGTGCAGAGCACCGGTCATGAGCTCCGATGCGACCCTCTATCACGGCTCTGCGTGCCAGAGCCTCCCAGGTAGTTCGTAATACCACGCACTGCGCAGCGAGCGCCCACCCGCAGCAACTCCCTCTCTAGACAGCAGTTAGCTCCACATCTCAACCTACTAAGCCCAGCACCCCCCCCCCCGAGCCGCGACAGAAACCCCGCTGGTTCGCGCCCACCCCGCACAGCCTTCCACATGCAGTTTCTGAACCCTCGCGTTTCAGTGTATAGTTTTCGTCGTTTATAGTGTTGAATATAGTACTGATAGAGGTTTGGTGTGCAGCTTGTATGGTCGAGAGATGTGTTGTAACTTTGATCGAGCATATCATTAGATATACCTCTTCAGTCAGAGAGATCCCCAACACTGCCTGAATCAGCAAGTATATGTAGCGTGATGCTCAGCTCTCTGTGCCGCCCACAGTCACGTCTGGACAAATACCATGTGAATATGGACCATGATGTGCGACAGCTGGTGAGCAGCGTGAGGAAGGAAGGCGTGGACCGAATCATCAAACTGACAAATAAATGATCCTCTGTTAATGATAACGAGACCCTCATTCACACACTTCATGAGGTGAACTGCTAGAATGAGCTTTGTAGTCATTCTCTACGATGGTATTCTCAACTAGATCAGCCCATTACCAATTCCCCGTTATCTCTCTGTGTTCTATCTCAACACCCCAACAACATCACTCCCAAGTCATAGTTCACCCCTAAAAAAAAAATAAAAAAAAAATATATATATATAATATATATAATATATATACTACACTCTCAGCAAAAAAGGTACAAAAGCTGTCACTGGGCGGTACCTTTTCAAAAGTTACACCTTTGTACCTAAAGGGTCCATATAGGTACCTAAAAGGTACACAATATTATCTAAAGCGTACATATTAGTACCTAAAAGGTACAAAAAGTGTGCCTTTTGAAAATGTACTGCCCCAGTGACAGCTTTTGTACCTTTATTTCTTAGAGGTGGTATATATATTCTATATACAATATAATATATACTGTAATAAACACATATTTATTAGCAATTATGAAAATAATTTTGTTTTTTAATTATTTGTATATAAATAAACCCTATTTAGGACCATGTATACCTTTTAATTTCTAATGTGAACAATTTTCTTGGGGGGGGGGGGTGTTCCCCCCCCCCCCCCCACCCCCCCCAAACTAATGATGTTAAAAAAGATGGAAATATTTGGAAATATTGTGGTGTATGTTGGTAAAATTTAATACAAATTTATTTTAATTAGAAATTATATGATTAACATGACAAAAATTTGGGGGGAAATATGCTAAATTGCCATGAAAATGATATAGTATTGCAGAAACAATGTTAACAGTTGTTTTTTTAAGCAAAATATATACAAAAGTTTATGCAAAAGTTTGTTTTTTATGCAAAATATGATTTTTTCTTCTGTTGACTGGTGTGAAATGTGACCTATGCCTTTCTTTGTGACGTTAAACCTATTATCTGTTTGTTTTATTCAGAAAGAAGTATTAGAAGATCTTCATGCGGAGAACAGTAAGCTGGCTGGACTTGTGAGCAAACTGAGAGCCTTTAACCACTGGACACTGCTGATCGCTCAAGAGAAACTACAAAAAGAGCTGCTGCAGTGGAAACTGGTATATATCAATCACATGTGTTCAATAATCCCATGCTTTGGTTAGTCTCTCTACCTCTTCTTTTGCCCTTTAGTAACTCTGAATGTTGCTCCTGTGTGTCCAGAATGAGGTGTCGTGTAAAACTGAAGCTCTTAAAGGGAAGATGATCTCGGAGCAGAAGATTGGTCTAAAGAGCTGGATGCTGTGCAGGAGGCCATGCTGCAGTGTAAGAGTGAACATGAGCACATACAGCAGGTAGAGCACCTTCTCATCTTTATGTCCTTAATTTGGCTTTGTGTGCAAACTGAGCCATCAGAAAGACAGAAGTACCTGAAATATATATGACGATTCTAGACCGAAGTGGATAAAAAATGAGCTCAGTTTGATGTTATGATCTTAATCCAGGAGTGTAAAAACTACTGAGAAATTGTATATACACATACTGGATCAAGTACAGATACTACATCTAAACATTTACTCAATTAAAAGTTTAAGTGCATACACTTTTCTAGTCATTTTCAATTGACTTTTGAAATTATGTAGAGATAAGTAAATTAAGTAGAGATCATTTTGATGCAAAAACTTTGTAAAGAAACCAATATCCTGTTAAATGCATGTTTTCAGCTAAAATTATGCAATTGGAAAATTGAATATAGTGATTTTTAGATTAATAAGCAAGACTGAATTGAACTATGTTCACTCAAATCAATCCATCTACAGCTATGGTTATTATAAAAACACATTACTATACTTATAATGGGATGGTTCACCCAAAAATTAACATTTTGCCATCATATGACATACTGTATGTACTTTGTACTTTTAAGTGTACATGAAAATATAATTAACTAAAACTTACAGTAAAAACCATAAAAAAAAGCATTTTGTTACTTGAAATAAAATAAATGTTAACAAAAATAAAAGGAAACCCATACTTCTTGTATTGAAAACTATTTGCAGAGGCAAACATTCACATTTTATTTAGTTTCACTGAATGTACTAAAAACTCTAAACAACCTGAAATAAAAATAAATACAAACTACTAAAAAGGGCGCGGAAAAAAAACAACAAACAAAATTACTAAAACTTTAAATTTCAAATGAAAACAAGAAAAATTAAAAATAATTAAAAAATATTAATAAAATCCATAATAGGATCTCAATATTAAAATAGCACTGATTGTAATGGAGTAAAACGTATTATATTTAACATTTCGTTTTAGCAGAACTCAAGTAAAGTACAGATTCCCCAAAAACATACATACTGTATGTAGAGTAGTCAAATACTATTACTCTAACACTTCACACCTCTGTTTCAGTCTCAGAAGCTACAGGACATGGAGCATCGCTCCACACGAGATGCACAGAGCCGACAGGAGCTGCAGATGCTGTGGATGCAGAGTCTGGAGCAGCTGCAGGAAGACGTGGAGGACAGAGAGAGTCAACCCAGAACTCTGAGCGCACAACTGGAGAAAAACAGCAACGAGACAGAGCTGCGGCGACAACAGCAAATCAAACACGTGAATCTCAACTGCAGGCTTTGGAATGATTATTATACATGTTAAGGCAAGTCCCTACAGGCAAAACCAATGTTTTTTCATGCACTGCTCAGTTTTGAGTTTTTGGGCTATTTTGCTTCCCTAACCTGTCTTCTTTTAGACTTGTGGAAAGAAAACATTCAAAACACACATTTAAGTGTTTATCGTATCACACATAATTTTTTGCGTCTGTAGATTTCATTTACAATGCATATCTTTAAAGTCAATTTCCTCTCTCCGTTTCTGCAGCACTTACACCAAACTTTACAGTTTTATTCATATCTGAAGATTTTTATATAAGGGTGGTTAAATGTATAAGAGAATCTACAACATTTTATTCTTAAAAACATGGTGACATTATTTTTTTTTCTGGCTGTTGACAGTATATTCTGATTTATGGAGTGATAAAAAGATCAAATCCATCTGTAAAAACCTTTAACTCTATAACAAATGTCAACAATATTTAACAAGAATTTTGAACCTGGTTTTATCCAATGTTCAGGTGTATGTATGCAAATTTGTGCATTTCTTAAATTAGATAATGCCTCATTTGCATATTAAAACATAATATTTCAGAATCTTGTAATACATAAGAATTGTCTTAATGTACTATGACTAAACAACTGGGGGAAGTTTAGCGGTATATGGTAGTGATATCAATTTTTACCCTATCCACAGTGTCTTGCCTTAAACTTCAACATCAAACTGAAAAAACAAACTTTTTGAAATATTGTGAAAGTCTTGATTATTTGTAAAAGCTGAAACAGTAAAGCATGATGCTAAAAACACCAAGGTCATGGATTCAATTCCCAGGGAATGAATGCACGAACTGATGAAATGTATACCTTTACTGCAATAAAAGTGGATTTGGATAAAAGCATCTGCCACATGCTTAAATGTAAAATATCGTGTGTTTTGAAGGTGGAGAAGTCAGCTCATCGGAGCAGAGCTGCAACTAGAGGCGTTCCAGGCAGGGGAAAAACTACCAAAGTCAGATCCACAGTTTGAGTCCGCATTGTGTAAATCTCCATTCCTTAAGGTGCTCACAATAGGACTTTCATGTTACCTTTTACAGCATTAAAGGTTTAGTTCACCCAAAAATGAAATTAGGCTGTGTTTTACTCACCCCAAGGCATCCTAGGTGTATATGACTTTCTTCTTTCAGACGAATCCAGTCAGAGTTATATTAAAGGGGTTATATGATGCTATTTTAAAGATCATTATTTTGTGTATTTGGTGTAACAGAATATGTTGACATGCTTTCACGTTCAAAAGTCACATTATTTTTCAAATACTGTACATATTGTAGGTCCTCTATGCCCGCCTCTCTCAAAAGCTTCGTTTTCTACAAAGCCCCCTCCTTCCAACAAGCGCAGTCTGCTCTGATTGGCCAGATGACCCAGTGCATTGTGATTGGCCGAAACACCGCAAGCACTCGTCGGAAATATAACAACCTTACCATAATCGCGAGCTTCATCTATCAAAATAAATGTAAAGACAGTAAATAAAGTCATTAGTTTTACCATCAGTTCAAGCCCGAAAGGGGAACAGACAAAGTAATGATGCAGTACACAAGCCACGATTAAGACAGCTAACTCCACTGTGATGTGACACTGTCTCTCTCTCACTCTCTCTCTCTCACTCCGCGGGCACACACCAAACCCACACGATCGCAAAAGTCGCATTTTGAACAGCATAGCAAATTTAATCTAGCTTGCGCTCACTGTTGTAAAACGGAAGCAGTTCCGGGGGAATATGAGGTCAGCTTTGCGCATGCGCCGCTCAGAAGTGACGCAAGCGGAGAGATCGAAACAAAACAACGGTCAATAATTAGAAGTACAAAACGAGGATTTGTAAAGAAGACTGTCGGAGGATTTCGATATAAGCCAAGAGAGATTGGTTCTCCTTTGCTAAAGTAAGGAAACTTTGATTCCTTTGCTCCTGTAAACAAACGTTGGTTTTCACGAGACAAATTACTCACCGGCGCATGTGCAACGCTGAACTCATACGTCATGCTCCTGGAGCTGCTTCTGTGTACAACTGCTGGCACAAGCTAGATTCAAGTGATCATTACGTTTTGAATATGGATATTTTTCTTACAAAAACGCATCCCCCCCCCCCCCCGATTCGCTACAGGAGGCCTTTGTTCACCCATCGAACCACCCCCCAGGAGCAGTGTGAGACATTTTTTTTATGAAACGGTGCTTTTTTTTTAACTTCTTTTGGACTGAAGCAATGCAACACCAGCTGAGTGCAACGATAGAGCTTGGAAGATCAAAGACAATTTTTAATATAAGTTCGATTAGATTCATCTGAAAGAAGAAATCATATACACCTAGGATGCCTCGAGGATGAGTAAAACACAAGCTAATTTTCATTTTAGGGTGAACTAACCCCTTAGGGGAAGCATTTTTATTCACGTCACTCACTTGTGTTCATGCTTAAGGATGCCAAAGCTCCTCCTCAAGAAGGCTACATTTAAGAAACGCATCAGCAGGTAGACCACACTGTCATTTTCTGAGTATCTGTTTGCTTCTTAACACCTCTGTGGCTTCTTGTATTACAGGTTTGCTCAGGAACAACTCAGTTATGTCTTTTACAAACACAACTGATGAGCTCAATACTGAAACGGGTTGGAGAGAGTCCTGGACGCCCCTGGACAGACCCAAAAAACAGTGAGTTAATTGATTCTATTGTAATAGACATTTAAAATCTGTCTAAAAAATAATGTCTATTGTCTAATGTCTAATGTCTATGTTTATTTATTTTTTTAGTCTCAATGCGCTCCCTAGTGGAACAACCATGGGAACAACAACTTTTGTCACCCAGTGTATTTGCAAACAGCGCCACAGCGCCACAAATAAACTGAATGGAGTAACTGTACTGTACGCGTATTTTTCCCTTTAGCAGTCTAAACCATTAGCCGCACACTAATATATTACAGTTATTTTAAATTTTAGTTTCTGTGCTTCAATAGCGCTTCAAATATTAAAAAAGACGAGTGAAACTCCATTCCCCATGATGCTTTTGGATGAAGATCTTTAAATAGGACAAACATAACAGTCCTAACCTTGTCTCAGCAGAAAGACGTGACAGCTGGACTCATATCGGTTTGTGCTGTAATCGAGCACATAACGAATTAATGATTAATGTGCGTCAAGAGTGTTGGAGATGATTCACAGACAGAGGTTTGGTTGTGTTTGTTCATGCAGCAGATCTTAGTAAGCTCGAGGTAAGTAGGCTACGTGTAAACTAAATGTGCCCCTGCTTTAACATTCTGTAAAATGTATTTGAAATACTACAGTAGTATCAGAGCTTGTTCTTTTTACCTTCTTGGATTTACTACAGTAACACTATCTGTACAATGTTGTAAATATTCTTACTAAATAATCTGCATTGAGGGAATGGACAATGGACTTTATTCTTATTACTGGTATGGAGAGTGTAGGCATGATTTCTAAATGTGTTTAAGCTATGTTTGTTTCAATAGAAGTATAGCAACTTTTTAGCCGAACTAGCAGGTAACGTCCAGGTTTTGTTAACTGTTTAAAAACAGTATTCCTGGGTAATGACGTTTTAAAGACAACATTAAGGGGTCATATGATGCGATTTGAATTTTTCCTTTTTCTTTGGTTACAAGCTCTTGGTGCATAAAGAAGATCTGTAAAGTTGCAAAAGACTAAAGTCTCAAATCCAAAGAGGTGTTCTTTATAAAAGTTAAGAGTCAACAATGCCTACCTAAAACTGCTCGTTCTAACACGCCCCACATATCTATGTCACTATGTGGAAATATTTGCGTAATACCGCCCAGATGTTCACGCAAAGAAATAAGGCGTACCTTTATTCTCGCTGTAGTATTGTTGACGTGCAGCCATGTCATAAAGACGCTGTGTGCTTTGTTGTGAAATCGAAACTACTTCCTTTGTTTAATGGATGGTCACTGAAGAAATACATCAACTTTCACCGTGGACGAAGCGGAGTCTCAGCTCACTCTATCCCAGCCTCAGCGCACGCTAAGCCGTTGCTACTGATGATTCAAACGTGAGTTTTCAGCAGTGTAGAGTAGTACTTGTTGTTTGTTATTTCTCCGATCACAAAAGCAGACATGGTTTTATGTTACGCGGCCTCGCTGCAATGCAACGCTTAAAAAGATAGTATAAGTCATTATAATCAGTAATTTTTTCCCCACTGGATGCAACAAATGCCTGTTTATAATGGGTTTTAATGTTTATGTCTCGTCGCTCCGGCTGGACAGGGCATCACATTATGGTGAGGGGCGTAACATTTCTGTCATACGCTTGAGGTATTTGGCCAATCACATGCACTGGATAGCTGGCCAATCACAGCACAACCCTCGCTTTTTCAGACCGATGAGCTTATTAAAAATCGACGCGTTTCAAAAAGGCAGGGCATATAGGAGAAACAATAATGTACAGTATGTGAAAAATAATGTGTTTTTTTTTTAACTTTAAACCGCATAAACAAATTTCATTACACCAAATACACAAAATAAATTTTTAGCAGCATCATATGACCACTTTAAGAGTTCTGATGCAAAAGCCGATGTTGAAATAAAAAAAAAAAATTCTTATAAAATTTGAATTTTTCTCAGGCTTCTATGTTTATATTCAGTTTTTCATTTTAATGGCAATGAAACGACATAGGCGACTTGATTTAAAAAAAAAAAGAAGTTCATTTTAGAAGAAAATTTCAGATGGAACTTGGATCTCCATTCCAGCCTGAATAATTTAATAATAAAAAATCATCGCATTATCTTGTGTATTTCTTATTTGAATTCAGTTGTGCGTTATGTGTGTTTGTGTTTACCTTTGAAAGACTTTGCTCTTATTTTGTTAACAAAACATTCGGTGGGAAATTAACAATCGTTTTCTACTTAAAAATTTACTTTGTAGTCGGTCCCTACCTGGCCTGAGTGTTAGCTAAGTCAGGAGTAGAGTGTGTGTGTGTGTGTGTGTGGTGTGTGTGTGTTGTGTGTGTGTTGTAACACGTTGTGGCAGGATTATAAAACAATAAACTGCGGAAGGTTTATGAAAGAAGTAACTTTGATTAATATGTAAGTATCATATTAACGTTACTGGAGAATGTTTCTTCAGAACTTTGAGCGCACCTGCCAGCAGTTGCCAAAGTCTGAGAGAAATTCTGAGAAAGTTCTCTGCTAGCTGGGTAAGTAGGACAGTCTGTTGTTTATTGACTTTATTGGCACAAATTCTGATATTATGGTTGTCTTGCATGAATGTTTAAGTCTGTGTATTGTGTGAAGGGAAAACAAACAACAAACAGAGATTTAGGTGAAAATCCCAGGTTATAGCACTTGCCTTCTTACTATTTCAGTAACATAGTGACACCTATAACATACTATTTAATGCAAACTGCTGTTTAATTATCTTTTATACTACAGTTTAATGGTGCAACATCAGCAAAAGTTTTATTAGATGTTAATAGAAAATAAAAATGCAAAGTTTTAAATGTGACTCTTGATTGACAGTGCACACGTTCCTTTGCTCACTGAAGCGGTTCGTCTGTACTGTATGTTGTAGTTGATCTGAGGGATGAAGCGTGTGGAGGTGGTGGTGGTTGGAGCAGGTGTGGTGGGTTTATCCACTGCTGTGTGTGTCGCTGAGACGCTTCCACATTGTTCTGTGACTGTTATTGCGGAGAAGTTTTCACCGGACACCACCGGTGATGGAGCTGCTGGAATCCTCTTGCCCAAAGAGTTTCCTGGTGAGATGATGCATCAAACCTGTCATTATATCATGTGTTTGGGATTGTGCATTTCCGTTTTTAAGGCAACCAACCAGTCCAGGCTAAATGGATTGTTATTGTCCTCTCTTACTAGACATCCCTCTTGAGCGGCAACGGCATTGGTTCAAGGAGTCGTTCGATCATCTTCTGGCCGTTGCAGATTCCCCTCAAGCCTCAGATGCTGGCGTGTACTTGAGCTCCGGGTAAAACCCTGATAACAAAAAAAGCAAAAAGATGGTATATTAAAGTGTTTTTCATCTTTCATAATCTCTACTTTGCTGCATCCTAGGTACCAAATTTTTAAGGAGATACCCTGCGACAAAAAGCCCTTCTGGTCCGATTTTGTGTTTGGATTCAGATACATGACGGATCGTGAAATGAAGCGCTTCCCTAATCATAAGTTTGGTCAAGCGTTTACCACATTAAAGTGTGAATGTCTGCGCTACCTGCCATGGCTAGAGAAAAGGTACTGTTTAAAGTTGTAGGTAATTTTAACTGATTTATTTTGTGTTTATTATAAAATGTATAGTTATACACTGCTGGTCAAAAGTTTTAGTTTTTTTAAGGAAGCCTCTTCTGCTCACCAAAGGCCTCGTTTATTTGACCAAAAAATACAGTAAAAATAGTAATATTGTGAAATATTATTACAATTTAAAAGAACTGTTTTCTCTTATAATATGTTTTAAATTGTAATTTATTTATGTGATGGTAAAGCTGAATTTTCAGCAGCCACTACCCAATTCTACATTGTCAATTTGATCAAGTTCATGCATCTTTGCTGCATTGAAAAGGCATTAATTTCTTTATTTTCATTCTAACCTTATACTTTTTATTGGTAGTGTGTCATGGTTTGCACAAATTTGTAATTTTTTTCTTTGAAGGATAGGAAGGATGTGACATTGAAGACTGGAGTACTGATGCTGCAAAAAATTCAGCATTACATCACAGTAATAAATTACAATTTACGAGATATTAAAATAGAAATCGGTTATTTTAAATTGTAATATATTTCACAATATTAAATTTTTTTTACTGTATTTTTGATCAAAAAATGCAGCCTTGATGAGCATAAGAAACTTCTAAAACTTTATATCCAAATTTTGAATAATAGTGCATACATACAGTTAAAAAATATATATATACATATATATAAAATAAAAAACTGCACTCACACAATTTATAAACAAAAAAGAAAACTACATGGGGAATTGTAATCTTATAATAAATAAAGCAGTGTTATGTTTTATGTTTTCCACTAGATTAAAAGCAGTTGGAGGTCAGATCATACATGAAAAAGTGACTGATCTTCATAAACTGGCCCTGAATTACGATGCCATCATGAACTGCTCAGGCCTCGGCTCTCGTTTTTTGGTGAAGGATGAGGAGGTCTATCCAGTACGAGGACAAATGCTGAAGGTAAGCGCTCCGTGGCTGAAAAACTTCATCCGAGATGGAGATGGCAATACCTACATCTACCCAGGCATCAGCTACGTCAGCATCGGAGGCACGCGGCAGGCGGATGACTGGCGGCTGGAGGTGAATAAGGAGGACAGCGAGGGGATCCTGGAGCGCTGCTGTCAGCTGGAACCGTCTCTGCGAGCAGCTCAGGTGATGGATGAGTGGGTGGGGCTGCGGCCGGGCCGGGTGAACCCGCGGGTGGAGCACCAGTATCTGCATGTAGAGGGCCGTCAGGTGCCTCTGGTGCACAACTACGGTCACGGCAGCTGTGGTGTTACTCTGAGCTGGGGAACAGCGCTGGACGCGCTCGATCTGCTGAGACGGAGTCTGTTTGAAAAACCACCTCAAGCCAGACTGTGAATCTATCATGTGCTGTAGTCTTATGCTGCTTTACACTTTTATGCAGATAGTTTAGCATGTACTACTGACGAGAAATGGCACTCTAATTTTAATAAGAAAAATATGACATCAGTTTGCACCTAAAATGTTTAATAATTTCTGTATTATTAATTGTGTTTGATTTCTACATGCCACTAATTTGTAGGTGGTTTTCAATATGGAGGTAGAATTTGTTTACAGAATCTCAATGAGAAAATTTAAAGATAAAATATGTAATCATATGCCAGTTTATTATGCTGCGAGTTTGAAAATAGTATTAATTTATACAGTTCTGTTGCCTTTAACTAATGAAAGATTAAACTTTACTGTATAATTTATATAAGATTGTCAATGTAACATAAAATATTTTAATGAAGAATATTGATTTGACAAGAATGTTACTGCGGTCAAGTGTCTTATTTTGTACAAAACAAAAGTACTCCTTCTGTGTTAATGGATATCAGGAATTCACAAATGACCACTAAATTCACTCATTTCATTATTAAGGGAAACTACAGTTGCAATGTGTTTGTCTAAAAATGATACCAGGAATTACCCAGCCCTGCATCTTAAAAAAAAGCCCTGAACCTTTCCATCACACACACACTTAAGTTATAACTTAAGAATACAAACATTTCAGTTCTGATGACAAAAAATTGTATTCAGTAAGTATCATTTAACTTATAATCTGCAAAAGATCTCCCATCGTTTTCCCACAAAATTGTAATTTTCTGTCTGTTTGGCTGTAGTAAAACACCCACAGATATAGCAACAAAAACCAAGATTATACATAAGATAGTCTCTCCATACGTACATGTAAAAATGAGCTGAGAATTGAACAAACCGTTTTAATCTGTCTCGGAGGAAGACAGCAATTGTGTTTGTGGATAATACAAGACTTCTGTATCTTACAAATGGTTGTCAAAAGCAGAAATGCTAAACGTTTAATCACGTTATTAAAATGTTTAAATATTCTACAGTCTAAGCATGCTGATAACATTCAGTGCAATAATTTTTTTTCTTTTACAAATAAACATAAAATCATGATTTTCAAGCTTTGTCCAGTTTTATGGTTCTGTAGGAGATGAATGATCAGTTATTTTAGACTCTTGTAGACTGTATCTGCATGTGCTCCGGTCTCAGAGCATCTCTCAGGTGTGTTCGGTCCAGTCCAGTGAGTCTTCTGTGTCCTCTTCCTCCAGCTCCTCCAGGAGGTCTTTTCTCTGAAGCACACTGGAATAACGTCTGGAGGGTTTTGGGCCAGATCTCAGGCCGATCTTCCTCTTGGTGAGGTGGAACTGAGCTTTGACGAAGGTGTAGAATTTGTACTCGTACTCCATGCGCTCATAAAGCACCTGCAGGGCCTCTAGATTAGGAGTCTGTTTGCGGACGGTGCCTGTCATGTTCCCCAGCTTCCTGTATTCTGAATCAAACAGAGCCAGATTTAGACATAAATTATTTTAATAAAGCTTAATAAAAAGTCTGCTGTGCTGTACATTAATTCTACATGGAGTTTATGACAATACTGAAAGTATATAAAAAGCATATATTTTTATATACTTACAAGTTATATAGAAATTGTTTATTCAAATAAATTTTGTAGTTCTTATAATCTCAATATACATATTTTATATACATTGTCCACCCTATTCTAATTATATCTTTAAAAAAAAAAAAAATTACTTGCCTTGTAGATTGCCACTCTATTCCTTTACTAACTGCTGTTTTATTTATAAAAAAAAAAAAAAAAAAAAACTAACACTAGCTTCTATATTTTTTTTGAATTCTATCTATTTGTTTCCTTTTTATTTATTATACAATTAACAAAAAGCAAAAAAAGGCCTCTAACACTAGCTTGCTCTAATATTTTTCTCTAGGTTTATTATTATATTCTATCGATTATATCTAATTAAAAAACCTTGCTAAGAGTACTGAGTTAGGCGACGGAGATGTTATCGCCAGTGTAGCGTTGCTCTTTTGTTGATTTGAGTGCTTCCGATTCTCATTGGTAGAAGCGCTTTGGATAAAACGTGCTAAATGAGAAATGTAATGTCAAGATATATATATAGTTAAATTTTGTATTTAAAATAATTTGACTTAATGGTTAAAAATATAGAAATTTAAATTAAGTAATTATTATATAATTAAATTTAAAAATTAACATTTGTAATTTTTTTTAACATTTCTGACACTGCACTGCTTTAAAGATTTAAATTCATTAAAAAAATGCACAAACGTGATTGCAATTACATTGGAAAAAAGGTGACCAGTCAAACTACCTGAAATATACAGCTTATATGTATTTATCCTGAAATCTTGATGCTGAAAAAAACAACAACCAACTTTGTTACCAACTAACCATCTAAACATCTGCTTGCGTGCTAAACATCATCTCTGTAAATCTGAAAAAAGTCTCACCTGAACTTTTGTAGATGTTCAAGACGTCAGAGAAGAAGTGTGGAAGGAGTCTCTCCAGCAGAAGCAGCACATCCTCAAGTTCCTCCAACACTCCTACCAGCAGATAATGATCCAGAACGTTCTGCTTGGCCGTCTCCAGCGCCCACAAACACGGCTCTCTAGTTCAGATGATTGCACCACAGATTACTCCGTTGCTGTGATCACTCTTGGGCATCTACTAAGCTTTCAAATGAACCTTTCCTGAAGCTTTGAAACATTTACGAATCTCTTGTATTTGCATCACTGTTTTGGAGCTTGGATAAAAATGCTTGAAATGAATCACATAAATAAAATACGAGTGTAAAGGTCACCTGCACTGAGGATGCTGCCCACAGAAATATGGGATAATGTAGAAGAGCCGGGGATTGGAGCATTCTGGGTAACTTTCCAAGATGCACGTGTTGATGTCCTTTGGTCATTAAGAACATATTGGAAACATTTACATTTATGCATTTAGCGGATGCTTCTATCCAAAAATGAACAAAAGCAATGCATCAAAGTGCCAACAGTAACATTTCACAGTTAGTTATGCTAGTGCTGTTACACTGATATAGCTGTTGAACTGGACTGAAGCTCTGAGAACAGTGCTGTGTTTGTTTATATATTCATCCACAAGGGGTCTGAACACACAAATGCTGTGACTGTGGGGTCATTCATATCAGTCTCCAACCAACCACCCACCCATGCCTGGCTATTTCCTGCTGCTGAGCAAACAAAACCCCAACATTCCAGGGAAAGTTGCAGAAAATGAACAGACGAACATTTGTATTTAATCATGCATACCCATGTGTATTGTATAGAACGTATATGATTGCTTTGGTATCTTTAGAGAAACTGTAAACATCAGATGACGTCATACTGTACATGCACAGTATTGTACACCGCCTGTAAAGCACCACCACACGTCACACTAATGACGGACAGGAAAAGCAGCAGCACAGTCAGTCAGTCTCACACTAAATATAGACTGAGTAAACCGTGCTAATAAACGCTGCCCGCTGAGCAGTGAAGGAGGCATTCATGTGAATCGCACAGTACACACTTCATTATGACAGCGCAGTTCATTCACTCACTTCTCATTACTGTACATTTGTATGTGTTTCTCTAGCTTAGCTTCAACTGCTACTTTCTTCAGAAACACATTCGTTTTAAAGCTCTTACTAAGTATCTCTCGTCGTCTTTCATCCCAGGGGTCCGGACAACGTGATTCTCTTCCCCCCTCCAGTCACCGAAGCGCCGGAAGAAATAATTGGACAGGAATCGGTTGATGGGATCTCTGATGATGTTGATGTGCACGGGCTCATCCGTTCTGAACCTGATTACAGTACAGAGAGGACTCATGTTAGAATATACCTTATTTTACACCTTCACCGTCATTCATGGCAAAGATGGAAGTAAACAGCAGGGCTAGTTTGGTTTTGATATTCCACACATATTCGGCAATAAACATCATTAAAAGGGTCATATGGTGCGATTTCATTTTTTCCTTTCTCTTGGAGTGTTACAAGCTCTTGGTGCATAAAGAAGGATATGTAAAGTTGCAAAGACTAAAGTATAAAATCCAAAGAGATATTCTTTATAAAAAAAAATAAGAGTCAACCACGCCTACCAAAAACGGAAGTTGGTAACGGCGAAACATGTCTACCTAGCGTCACGATGTGGGAAGATTCATAACGCCGCCCAATTGTTCACGCAAAGAAAGAAGGCGTAACTTTTATTCTCGCTGTAGTATTGTTGTCGCCATGTCGTGAAGACGCTGTGTTTCGTTGTGAAAGCGAGAAACTACTTTGTTTGGCCTTCCAAAAGAGGACGATTTCCGCTTCGTCATGCTTAGAGCACGAGTTTTGAGCAGTGTAGAGTAGGCCTTGTTGTTTGTCATTTCTCCGATCAAAAAAGCAGACATGTTTTTATGCTTACGCAGCGCGATGCAACCAATGCATAAAAAGACAGTATAAGTCATTATAATCAGTAATTAGCAACAACTGCACCGTTGATCGGGTTTTAAGTTTTGTCTCGTCGCTCCGGGACACAGGGCATACAGGGAGTGAGGGGGCGTCACATTTCCGTCACACGCTGAGGTATCAGCAATCACAACGCACTGGATAGCTGGCAAATCAGAGCACACCTCACTTTTCAAAATTATGAGCTTTGTAAAAATCTACGCGTTGCAGAAAGGCGGGGCATAGTGGAAAAACAATAATGTACAGTATGTGAAAAATTATGTGTTTTTTGAACCTTAAAATACATAAACACATTTCATTTCACCAAATACACAACATAATGTTCTTTTAGCCAAAAAAGCATCATATGACCCCTTTAACTCTAAAATGGCTTTGCAGTTTCCAAAACAGTACTACTGTCAACTGTGGAAGTCAAATAATATTTCACAAGCTTTGTTCCCTATTATTTTTGCTCAGTATGACCCTTCTAACAGGAAATGTTCTCTTTGGCTGGCAAGGTTTATGAACAAACATTTTTCAAGTAACATTAATAGTTCAAAATCCCAGTTACCTGGTCTTTAATAATGCTCTCAAAACATTAGCACAAAAACATTATTTATACATCGCCTATTTTCAGGAACGTCTTCTAACATCTAACCGTTAATACTATTTTCGAATGTTCAGAGGACATTCAAAATACATTCGATTTTGTTAAAATCACCTACAAATAATCAAACTGGACTGTCTCGAAATTCACATAACCAAGAAAAACATTTTTAAAAATTAAAAAAATGGGACGGTTTGAATGTTCAGAGAACATCTAGAAATAATGCTTTCATAAAGTAATGGGAACATTAGCAAACATTCTCAAAGAAAATTTATTAGCTGGAATGAGATTAATCTGCAAAAACGATAAACATACTTTTGTACTTCGGTTTGCGCTAGTTCATAACACACATGCCACGGCTTGAGTCTTAATTATATTGGTAGTGAAAATTAACCTGAGAAGACTTAGCATTGGGTTTAATATATATATTTTAAAAGTAGTTGGTATCAGAGAGGTAGGCTAGATGGTTTATTCTTATTTGTCGAAAGGTCTTTTAGTAGTGCTTGGAGTGGCCCTCTTCTCGTGCTCCTTTTATTTCGGTCTGAAAAAGCGAGGTGTGCTGTCATTGGCCAGCTATCCAGTGCATTGTGAGTGGTGCGAATACGCAAGCGTGTGACTGAAATGTTATGCCCCTACCAATGATGCTGTCGTCCCGGATGAGAGCGAGAGACAACAACAGTTTAAAACCCATTACAAACGACGGCCTTGTAGCATCCCGTCGGGGACATAATTACGGATTATAAGACTTATATGTCTTGTATACACGTTCGTGCATCGTGCCACGTAAAACATAAACATGTCGCATTGTGATCGGAGGAACGACAAACACCAAGCGCTCCTCTACACTGCTCAAAACTCCCGTTTTAATAGCAGTCGGCAAATCTTACAATGGAAAAATGTACTCGTCGGTGAGTCAGCATTATGTCAGAACACGCTATTGTATACTCTCCCAGGGAAACAGTCCACATCCTTGCCGTAAACTGCGTGCACACATGAATATTGGATGGACAGCGTGGAACCCGTGTTGTAATAAACTTAACACTGATTTAGTTGTGTCCTCTTTTGGAAGACCAAACAAAGTAGTTTCACTTTCACAACGAAACACACAGCGTCTCCACGACATGGCGGTGGCCAAAGTTACACCTTCTTTCTTTGCGTGACCATTTAGGCAGCGTTATGCAAATCTTCCTACACAGTGACGTAGACATGTGGGGGCGTGTTTAAACGAGGCGTGTTAGGAGGGCGTGGACAAGTCTTAACATTTATAAAGAATATCTCTTTGGATTAAAACTTTAGTCTTTGCAACTTTAGGGATCTTATCTATTCACGAACAGCTTGTAACACTCCAAAGAGAAAGGAAAACTTGAAATCGTCTCATATGACCCCTTTAATAATAATTGCAGAATTACAAAATCAAAATTCAAATCAATATTTAATTTATTTGATGAGTTGCCATGAGTAAGATACAGTCATTCAGATCTCTGGGTTTACTTGCCTGCTAAAATTGAGAAAATGCACATGTCGGGTATAAAGAAATGGCTGAGGAGTTGTGCTGATGTTTCTAATCAGATTTTCCTACACAGGAATAAAAGAAGAACAGTTGAAATGAATTACTAGTGATGGTTCAGTGGTGGCTGAAGGCTCTCCTCATACAGTATATAGACCTACGGGAATTATAATGAATTAATTCAATGGCAGCTGATGTGATGCTCAAAAAATAAGAAATTGTTTACATTTTTAATTGACAATGATCATTTTTGATTACCTGTTCCCGTTTGGTGAGTCTGGTCTTGTTGTGAATATCAGAGGAGATGAGGGTGAACTGATGTCTGTCCGCTAACATGCGCAGCAACAGAACTATAGTGCGACTTCCACACTTACCCACCCTGTTATACACAACCTGACTCGGGAACGGTAGAGTCTGCAACAGAGAAAACTCTTACAACATTCAAAGCGTTTTCACTAAAGAACAATCTTACATAATAATGGCATAAACATGCATATGCATCAGTTGAGTACAGGATATTACATGCAGTGCTCTTACTCTGGGTGCTAAAGATCCGTGGCCACCAGCAAATCTCCCTAAAAAGTTTTAAATAAAATTAAAATAAATAGAAGCGCACCCGCCATCTACCGTACATATAATTGTGCATATTGAATTTCACAAGCAGGCAGAATCCTTATAGTTCTTGAGAAGAAATGCCAAATATTCCATCCATTCTCAATAATTGCACATTTATTAAGTTTAATCTGTATAATATTTGTAGACTTCATAGCTTGGGTACTAAAATGTAAGCTTGGTATATTATAAATGGGCATTTTAAGAACCAATGCTTTGTCAAATCCACAGGTTCTTCCATGCCTCCATCAGTTTTGGTGACTGCTGTCATTGCAGGACAATGAAAGGCCTCATATCATGAGTTTACATGGACTCGTGTGGAATTCATTGGTGGGTCTCATGAGCTGCTGTGAAAGCCAAGAATAACACTGCTGTCATATAGACTCATAGTGGAGTTAGACAGTCCGCTCTTTATGAACCTTGACTGATGCATTGACCTGAGAACAGAACTACAGTAACAGGCTTTGCTAACACTTTATAACTTTAACAAATCATTAAGGTTCATTCAATTAGTGAGACATATCAGGAAACGTCTGTTCATATTGCAACAAATGATCTGTTTAGACTCTAATATTACTATACACTACTTTTAAAGGACCTATTAAAATTATATAAAGTTTTATAAAATGTGAGTTTTGAGTCAAACGTCCAATTACACAAATGCTAGCAGTGGGGAAAAAACTGTTAGATGAACAAGGGGGAAAAAAATACAACAACACGGATATATACTTAAAATATTAACTAAATGAATAAACTCAGGACAAGTAATATATACATTACAGGCAAGCATTTCATATTGCCAAATCAGATTCCATTGTGACAGCTTACCCCATGACTCCTGATAAACAAATACAGTATGTTTGAGGTCTTACCGAGATAATATCCCACATCCAGCAGGACTTTTGGCGCTCCTCCGTCTAGCTGATAGAACACAGAGCCCAGGCAGAAGACGAGGAGAGCGGTCAGACAGAAGAACAAATCCCGGCGCGATATTCGGAGCAGAACCACCGCGAGCCAGTTCCCCCTGCGGCTCCTCACGCGCATGTAGCCGCTCAAGTGTTTATGAGAGGGGGGATTTCTGAAAGTCATCATGTTCTCATGACTGGAATCCAGAGAGATGATACTGTATTAACACACTACCTATGTCATACTTGTCTCCATGTGTTCACGTCTCCAAGCTTTACCGTGCTTTGGTGCATGGAGGTTTGGGGGCGTCAGACCCCCAGTTTGGGTTTCTCTCTCTCTCGCTCTCTCTTTTTTTGGCATATACATATATTCATGTTTGAATAGCATTTAAAAACGTTTCAGGTGCCAAAAACGTAAAATAACTAATTAGACGTGGCTAACATTTCACTTTTCCTCAATGTTTTTTTTTTTTTAAGATTTATTTTTAGTGTTTTTCGAGTTAGATAGGCAGTGCAGAGGATCGGATGCAAAGTGGTGAGAGAGGGCTTGGACCTCCAGCGGATTCGAACTCGGGACGCCCATAGCGCAATGGCCATATGTCATTATTTTGTAACTTTAATGTGCGCTATTTACGGTGTTCTGAGGATTTGTGCTACCTCCCATTAAACAGATAGGTAGCACAAATCGATAGCGAAAAATGCTACCCATCAGATTGTGCTACCAGCATCTTATTCTTGTGGTTTGAGGCTTTTTTTTTTCATGTCCATAACTACCCCACCCTAAACCTCCCCACCCATTACCCGAAATTTACCCTTAAAACAGTGCAAATATATTTTTGGTAGCACAATCTTATAGGTATTATTCTTTCGTTTTAGCTGTAACACAACCGTCTTGTGCGGCTTAATACTGAAACTGTCTTTTATATTGTTGTATTTGTTACAAATTCTCAATAATAACTACTGGTTTGTATAGCAAAGTATATTCACCGTTTAACGTTACTGCACTTGAATCGTACTGACTAATGAATCGAAAATCGCGCACAGCCACAAAATCGTAGCTTTTAATTCACTTCCCCGTGCGAAATAAGTAGATACACACATATATATGTGACCCTGGAGCCCAAAACCAGTCATAAGGGTCAATTTTTCTGTATTTTTTCAGAATTCTCAATTTTTTGTCAATATTTGTCTGAGATACAACTATTTGAAAATCTGGAATCTGAGGGTGCAAAAAAAAAAATTTTTTTGTTTGTTTTTTTGTGTGGGTTGTTGTTTTTATTTGTTTTGTTCAAATGAAGTTCTTAATGCATATTACTAATCAAAAATGAATTTTTGATATATTTACTGTAGGAAATTTAAAAAATATCTTCATGGAAACATGATCTTTACTTAATATGCTAATGATTTTTGGCATAAAAGAAAAATTTATAATTTTGACCCATACAATGTTTTTTTTGGCTATTTCCAAAAATTATACCCCAGCGACTTAAGACTGATTTTTGTGCTCCAGGGTCACATATTATAATTTAAACACTATATTACACATCTTACATTTCCAGCCTTTGCAAATTATACATGCTAATTCTTAGAAAGGTATGTAGTCAAATGACTAAATTATATGGAAATAAACAAATTAGAGCTTTTGACTTTATTAGTTTTTAAAACACGTCTCTTAAAATCCATTTATAACCTTCACAGTTCATTCACACCAACTTGCATTAGTCCATAAAATAACAGAACCCTTCTTTATCACATAAAAGAATGATTATAGATTAAAATGGGTGATAAATGTTACAAGAAAATAAAATCCATATTACAGAAGACAATAATATGCTTTGAAATCATAAGTACCCGTAAAATATAAGACAATGTTCATACAGAAAAACATGCTTTTTAGCCCGGGGAGATTTGTAATATATATATATCTATATATATATATATTTATTTATTTAATTACAAAAAACTGCTTCTTTGAAAAACAATGGATGATGATCTTCCAATATATCCAAAACATATTACAACAAATGGGTCAGTTTTACACTCAATCACTTATATGTTACATTTTCAAAGGCAATATTTCCGGTTCGCAACAATCTTCTAAAGATTTTGCCTTAAAATTGGGACTGTGTTGCATTTAGATCATTACAGATTGAAACCAAAAGCTGATTCAAAACAAATCACTCATCAGTGACTTCATTCAAAACACAGCCACATATGAAAGTCAAACTATTTCAGTTTCTACTGTGCTGTCTAAACCCTAGAAGGACAGAAAAAGTCAGGTAAGGACAAATTCTAGCTGGAAAAACATTCAGCTGATTCATCGGGAATCAGTTCAGCAGTGGTTTTTAAGCTGGATTTGTTATGTGCTTTCGGTCATCTATCGCTCTGCAAAGCTGCTCCCACAGTTCTGAAATCCATTATGGAATCACACATATCTCTGACAAACTTCTCAATGGGATCTGTGAGATATGAAATGAAGTCAAAGTCAGACACATTTGTCCAGAACGTGCAAGTGAGACTCATCATGCTGTAAGTCATCAGCAGACAGACTCACGGCTATCCGATGCTGCTTCAGAAGCTGACGGCCTCTCGTCTGATCCATCACAATGGCAATGTCACCCAAAGGTTTGTCCAGATCTTCAGAATATCTCTGGACCAGAGAGAACGGCACTCCATAACGGCCATGCTGAAAAACAGAAATTAAGAATATTAACTAGATTTAACTAACTAGATTTTTAAATTTTTCTGAATAAAATTTAATCTTTGCCCATGCAAAACTAGTTGCTAAAGAGTGTTTTTATTTTGTTGTGATATTGTTGCAATCTTATACTTAACCCTTCGGTGAAGTCAACAGGGTAGACAATAAGCATAACTTAAAAAAAAAGACTATTTTGTACTAATATTTTTATATTCTGTATATTTATTCTTTAATATTTATAATTTTGAGGGGAAACCAGTGAGACGATATTCAACCTTTTCTTTCTAGAAAAATAATATAATAATAACAATATATATACACTAATTATTTTCCGTTTAATACAGTGTGTTATTAAAAAATGGAGCACAAGTATTTTAAAATATAATTTTATACATATATGGGTTTTTGCATATATTTAGACTTCAAATGCTATGTGTTTACATTGTCATTTACCCATCATTGGTGGTAATTTTTTAAAAATGAAATGAGTGTACTATATTTTAGTTTCCTAATATTTTTATTTAATTTTTGTATTTTTAGGGTAGTTCATGGTATGACAATATTCCCATGATTATTTTGTAATATTAATCAGAGACAAATTTTAATATATTTTCAATAACTTCATTACAATAAACAATTATACCGTGTTGAGTACAAATACAAAACATTAAAAGAATTTCGCAGATGATTTATTTAGACTTTATTACCCCCCAAAACTGATTTTCAGATTCTATTTTCATATTTTACATTACTATGGTAGATTGTAAAGATCACTGTAAAATGTGACTATTTTTAAGACCATCTATCCTTTTCTAACCATGTCTGCATTTTTTGTGTTCATAAGAGTAGTCACAAAGCAGTCAAGTTTTGTATCATTCTGATGAAGTACAAATGAAAAAAAAAATCAAAGTTTAAACTTACATTTTTCAGTCAAAATGCCCGAAGACCAAAGACAATATACACCATTTATCTTTAACGCCAATAAATCAAGTAAAAAAAAAAAAAGACATAAACCTTGTCAGAATATGGCTCTTCTGTGAGGTTGATGCCATCAGAGCACAACTTTTCCTCCACTAAAGTCTCCAGGTTGGGTGTTTTCCCAGAGTGAACTTTCTTTGCAGGTCTATAAATGAGCGATTTGGAGATCCTGGGAACTTCTGGACAGGAGTTTGACTTAGATGTGCTCGTATGAACCTCTTTTCTACTGAAACCAGCGTCAAAGCCCTTCAACGACGGCAGTGGAAGAGGTTTTGGAGGAACTGGAGGTTTCATGCGCTGTGTGCTTGGAGGAAGATCATCTACAGGCACCTCTTCATACTCCACCACTGAGACGCTGGAGGACGGCTGAGCTCCGTTTCCAGTCTCTTCAGACTCGTCAGGTGCCAGAAGATTCTCCTCAGTACTGTTGGGCTGCTTTCTCTCAGGACTTTGCAGATGAAGTTCCTCTACTGAGAAGCAAAGTTTCCTAAGCTCAGTTTGAGTAGACGGCTGATCCAGCGCACCGCAACTGCGACTCAGGAATCTTCCTCTGAACATGCCATGGTTTCTCCTCTTGATGGAGTCGATCTGCAGTGGAAGTGGAGCGTCCTGGCTGGTTTGTGGGTTTAACCTGCTGGAATGGCAGAGGGGTGGGATGGGAAACTCAGGGGAGGAGAGATGGCTGGACTCAAAGCCTGATGAGGACCTGCTTAAATGAGACGTCTTTTTGCCTTTGCCTACAAGAAGATTCATGTAAAGAAGATGTGATTCAACATGACAGCAACACACAGGAAAAATATGAGTTATATACGATTTGCATTAATCAACAGGAAATATATATTTTGAAATTAAACACTACCATGGGCACACTAAATCATCAAAAGTAATAGTAATGTTATAATAAATTGCATTATATAGATATATTTATATATGTATGTATGTATATAATGTTGCTCTTTTGAACATTATACTCATCATAGAATCCCCCCCAAAAAATATCGAGCAGCACAACTTCAACACTGATAATCAGAAATGTGTCTTGAGCAGCAAATGAGCATATTAGAATCATTTCTGAAGGTAATGACACTGAAAACTCAACTTTGCATCACAGGAATACATTTGACCATATGTTCAAATAGAAAAGAGTTATTTTAAATTGTAATAATATTTCACAATATTACGAATTTTACTGTATTTTTGATCAAATAAATGCAGCCTAAAAATAAAAGCAAATAGTTGAAAACAGTTCTGCTGATTAATATCTGTTAAAACTGTGATGTTCTTTTTTCAGGATTCACTGATGAACAGAGCATTCAAAAGAACAGTATTTATCCGAAATAGAAATCTTTCGTAACATTATAAATGTCTTTACTGTCACTGTTCATTTCTTTAAAAGTTCTTTTGAACTGTAGTGTATTTACTTGAGACAGATCATACAGTAGACCTTCGGAAAGTTCTGCATGCAAAGAGAAACTGGCATGTTATGCAAAGTGATGAAATATATAGTTTACGAGAGAGCAGAACGTTCTGGATGGAAATGAACAGGAGCAGACAGGAATAAGCAGGCAGTTCAGATGAGTAGATCATAGAGCGTTTTATTCCATAGCTTGGTCAGTGACACAGACAGAGCTCAACCGCCGTCAGTCCTGTGACCCTCGGATCCATGAACACGGACTCTGGAGGTTTTTTTAGAACATGAAAGACATTTTGGATGAATCTCACAAAACCTGTCAAGAACATTTCAGGGTCATCTATAATCCCAAAATCAGAGTTATATTTTGCTTAAAGAAACAGGACCGTTCTGAACTTTTTACATTGCAAGATGTCAGGAATTAAACACAGTCCCCCTTTTAAAAAAATCTCAAAATTACTGTAATGCAAAAAATAACTGTAGAATTAATTAATTTTAATACAAGAAATAAATTAATAATATTACAGATTAAACAATATGGACAAAAATATTTCTATTTTAATTAAATTCATGATATTTTAAAATATAAAATAAGATATTATTCAAATCTGTATTAATACATTTCAGGGTCATATACAGTATAATCCCAAAATCAGAAGTTATATTTTGCTTAAAGAACTGAACACTATTTTTAGGACCATCATGAACATTTTGCACTGTGAGACCATCAGGATTAATTTTGTTTTTATGTAAAATAATATTAAAATTAGTATTAATGTATTAATGTTTCTCAAATGCTGCTTTTCTGCCTTTATGACTAATTAAGAAAATAGTATGATAATGACAAGCAACACAAAAATTCAAAACTAAAACATCTGGATGCATTACTGTAATTAGAGTTTGCACTTGCATGTATTCATTTAGCATTTACAGGTATGTAAATTTAATGTAAAATTAAATGAGGGGAAAATGTGTTTAATAGATATAAAAGTGAAGAAGAAAAACAAACCGAATTCACTTTAAAAGAGGCTTTTTCTTTAAACAACTTGTAATTTTGTATTTTTATAAAAATCGATTTTGGGGTGAAATGCGTCCTGGACATGTTTTCATGAGATTCAATCTTTTCATTCAGACTGAATTTCTAAAGACATTTTGATGTAATCGAAGCTCTTTCTCTTTACCTGTGGAGCAAAATGTGTCGTTTTGTTTTGTACTGTAAATATATCTACTTTAGTCTCATATGTTTGCATATCACAAATGATTTTTAGGCACATCTAAAGATAACGTGCAACATTCTATCATTTTTACTAGAAAAATATACACACAAACAGCAACGTCTCGCAAGCACAAGCAAAAAAATAATGACACGGTCAACTCTTCACATTCACATGAGCATGTTAGGACTAGAATTATTCTGTTCGTCTAAACCAAAGCAAAGGAACATTTCTGTGATCAGATTTCAGCCTGTAACAGCGAATAATATTGATTCAGGACTGATTCAAACGTCCTCACTCTTTTGGTTCAACACAAATTCAGCGAGCGCAAAAAACGGCAGTTCTCGAGTGGAAATGGACTGAAGTGAAATCTCAACGCAAAGTCACATGACGAGTAACTGATGCCGTGCTGTCGGAAACATGGATGAGAGATGCTGTGAAAGTCCCAGCGGAGGCAGAGAGAGGAATGAAAGCAGATCTGACTGGATTCATGCAGAGATCACAGACAGGAGGAAGAGGAGGGCTGGAGAGTCACAGACGAGGAAGGCTGTCATTACCGTTCTCCAGGTTCTCGCTGCTCTCGTAGCAGCCCGAGTCACGAGGAGAGTCCGCTGGCGGCGCGCTGCTCTCCGACAGAAGCTTCTCTTGGGAGTCTCCGGACGATCCCTCGCGCTCCGGGTCACTGTTACCTGCAGATCAAACCACAGCAACATATGCTGAAGACACAATCACTTTTTTTGCATCTGGCCCATAATGAATATTTGCAATGCATATAAATCATATTAATTTATTTACATGATGTATGACGCTTTCAAAAAATGCTTTTTATTTAGAATAATCATTAATGATGTACCAAAGCACATGCTTATTTTCTAATTTTATGTCATGGATTTAACTGTAGCTTTAGTTTGTGAACATATTTTTAGTGAATCATTTTTATTTTCATAGGGTTTTGAAGTATTTAAATGAATAATAAAGATGAATATGGTAATACTATTATAGTAATTATATTCCTTACTACATTCCTAATCTCCATTTTGAAATGGAGAAATTCACAAATTTTTGGTATGTATAAATATTTATACTGTTAAATAAAAAGGTTTACCATTACAGATAAATACTAATGGTATACATACATCTAAGACACACTACCATTCAAAAGTTTGGGGTGGTAAGATTTTTGAATGTTTTTGGCATTTATTTGATAAAACATACAGTAAAAACAGAAATATTATGAAATATTATTACAATTCAAAACAAGGAACAACTGTTTTCTATTGTAATATATTTTGAAATGTGATCTATTTCTGATGGCAAGGCTGACTTTTCAGCATCATTACTTCAGTATCACACAACCCTTCAGAAATCATTTTTTAATATCTTATCTTTGTAACATTAGAAATGTTTTTACTCAACAACTGAGAATTGTCACAATTGAACAAAAAAATAAAAATCTAGCCTAAATTGTAAATGGTAGTATAAGATTTATAGAAAGTCTTTTATAATCAATACAGCTACCAACGTCTTTTAGTGACTCATTATTAAAACAGTGAGAACAGTAATCGATCTGTCAGAGTGAGTGAGTGAAGTGGGTGTTGGGTGTGTGTGTGTGTGTGTGTGTGTGTGTGTTGGGTTGTGTGTTGTGTGGTGTGTGTGTGTGTGTGTGTGTGTGTTTGTCTCTCTCTCTCTGTGTCACACTCCTGCAGCAGCTCGACGGCGGTGAGCAGCACGGCTCTGTGTTGAGGATCTCGGATGTTCAGCTCGTCCAGATCTTCCTCCTCCAACAGTTTAAACGTGTCCAGATCCTCATAACCATTGAACAGGAACGTGGGCATGTGCTCCTGCGGGATATGATCATTAACTGAAACTAAAACTCAATTTTGTTGCTGAAATACAATAAAATATGAATACTACATAAAAAAAATCTCTCCATTAATGTTCAATTCAGCATTTTATTATACATTTTTATAATCAAAAGATGTACATATCTGTTAATATTATTTACTGGACCTCTGCTAACATGAACTAAGAATGAACACTTATATTTTTATGAACTTATAATAAGAATGATTAATAAATACTGTAACAAATGTATTGCTCACTGTTACTTAATGCATTAATTAAGATGAACTAATTGGACCTTATTTTAAAGAGTTACCAAAATTACTAACTAGAAAACTAAAACTAAACGAAACACTTAAACAGTAATATTTACAATAAACAAAAACTGATAAAAATTAAAGAAATAATTAAAATGACTTGTTTGTCTGATTGGTCTCATTTTCATTTCATCTCGCCTGTAATGCCCAGGGGGGGTGGCGCCTGGTAAAGCAGTGTTTGTGAGCGCAGTGCTGCTTTGTGTACAGTGTTAACGGGGAAACTGCTATTTTTACCACTCCAAAAGCTGCACCTAGTGGCAAAAATGAATTTGCATTTTCATTCCGACCAATGCGAAAAGACCAACAAGTGGGCGGCAATATGCTAATGTTTCATGTTGACTTCAACATGAAACGGCTTGGGATTAGTTTTAAAAACGACTCGTTTTAATGATTCTGAGTCAACTCTTTCTTTTGAGAGACTATAACGTTATACAAGGTGCACTTTCAGATTTGAAATTTTGCAGGATGTTTTCATTCACGTAGAGCTGTGTTACACACTGCATGAAAGATAATTTTCAAAAATCCGTAATAGGGGCACTTTAATAAAAATAGTATAATATATAATAGTATATTTATAATATTAAATAAGACTGGGTGACATAGTAATACTATACCATTAAAATATTGCATCAAAAAGTGTCACATAATGATGCAATTAATTGAACGGAGCGTTATTGCGTTACTTTGAGACTGATGCGCTCCAGAAGCTCCTCCACAGAGGTCGGTTTAGGAGGGTGACTTTTCCTCCTCTTCTTCACGCTGCGTTTGGGTTTCTCCTCTTCCTCTTTCAGCACATCCACGTAGATGAACTTAAACGTTCCCACTTTATTACTGAGGAGCCCCATCCACGTGCCCATGGGCGGCTTACTGATGATGTCGATCAGATCTCCTCTCTGGAAGAGCAAACACACGCTACAGACGCAGAGCAATGGAAGCCGATGGGCAGTTTATTTCTGAGAGACCAGGCGTCTGACCTTGAGTTTGAGGGAGTCGGTGTCATACGGGCTCGGGGTGAAGTCTGTGTGAACCAGAGCTCGGCCACAGAAAGGCCCTCTGTACGGCAGCTCGTCTTCATCACCGTCCTCTGATTTCACACTCTCACGGTTACTGGTGGACGAGTCTGTGGTGCTGACCGTCTGACCGCCTGCAAAACAACTCCTGCTTTACACACTGGTGTCTACTGACACTGACCATCAACAACCTGGTATTTTTTGAGCTACCATGTAAATACCATGGCATATGAATATGATAATTATTTAGTCCCATAGTTACAACATGACCATAGTTCTTATTTGTACATTTTTTAAACAGATAAACTCACTCATGGAGCTCTGTCCGCTGAGGGAACTCCTCAAACTCTCCACTGATCCTCCGGCCTTGAGTTTGGGTTTCTCCAGAGAGTCGGGGGGGGGGGGGGGGGGGGGGGGGGGGGGTCTTGTGTCCGGTGTGAGGATACTGTTGTCTGCCTGGGAGCTCGGCTTGGGCTTGACTGAGAGTCGCAGGGAACAACAACACACTGAAATCAATTCAACTGCCAACAGAGAGCGCCAGATACTTACAAATGAAGCTGTGTTGCAAAACGCTACATTCTGCAGGTGTTGACCAGTACTAAATGGCTGTTTGTCAAGTCAAGCATCACTATTAGATCTGAACAACCTAAAAAGCAACCTTTGAACTAGCAACCTTGATGATTTTTGCTTGGTAGATCAAAAATGGCAAATTCTTTTGATTTGGGCCAGTCAGCAAGCGCTACTCGGAATTAGTAATTTACAAATTGCTGTCTTCGCAAGTTCAGACTGCATTCTGCTTTGACAAAAATGACAGATTTGCTATATTGGAATTGCTAAAATCAACAGTCTTTCCAGTGTCGTGCATTATGAATGAATCTTTATCAAACAATCACCTGCTCCGATGGAGAGGAACTATATTTCTTGGATATGCGTTTCCTCATGGTCTCTTTAACAGATTTCACCTTCTTCCCCAGAGAGATACGGGAAGGTGTTGGAGATCTAGACACGTCTCTCATGCTGATATCACCGTTTTCATTCTGGAGGACAGACATTATGCATCTTAATCTTCTCAAATGATAAGAATGACATGGAATAAGTCGGTCATAAATATATCTGAATGCATTTAGAACAGATTTTATGAATTAATTTGCACGTTTACAACGTGTCCTTACTGTGGGGTCACAGCTGCTGTTGCTCATGTACACAGATCGGCTTGTGAGATCAAATCCTCCAAAGCTACAGGTCCTCTGTGACACAAACAACAGTTAGTAAAGCAATATATGGATCAAGTTATATCTCTACATTGAAATCTTGACATACAATTTACACTTTCAGTGAATAATGACTTAAATTGTGTACATTTTTCACACAAAGCTATCATATGACAAGGTTTCTGTTATTTTGGAGCTTGACGTCCTCCTGGGACATGGCAAATAAAATAAATAAGAAAAAAATTAAAATAAAATAAATAGTAATAAAATTTAAACAGAACAAAACCAAATAAATATAAAATAAAACAAATAAAAACAGGTTATAGCTTGCTACAGATTAAACAAATACACAAAATAAATCAAATAAAAAAATAAAAATAAAATGTACATTTAAAACAAAAATAAAACAAAATATAAGAAAATATAAAAATAAAATATATGGAATCACAGAATATAAAATTAAATAATAATACAAAAATTAATAAAATAGAAAATAAAAATCATAAAATAAATATATGTACAAAATATAACTTAAACAAAATGAATAAAAATAATACAAAATAATCTAATAATATAATAATACACTAATATAAACATACAAACCAAAAAATAATAAAATAAAATAAAATAAAATAAAATGTGGCAGCACTCACTCCATGGTAGTTAGAAGGGCTCAGGGCTCGTCTCATCTCCCCATCCGTAACAGAGCGGGACAACCTAGGCTCGACCTCACCGTCCGCCTCAGAGAAGGAGGATCCGCTGCCAGCGTCCAGCCCAGAAACCGCTCCACCGGGTCCCGAAGTGGGCTCCAGCCCTTGACTGCTGCTGGACTTACTGAAGGCCTTGAAGAGCTTGTGGCTGCTGTAGGTGTCTAAGCTGCTGGAGGAGGGAGACGTGGTCAGACTGTCCGAGTCTCTGTCCAGAGACAGCTGTTTATGAAGCACGGAGCTCAGACCATCACCCTGGGACACAGCGAGACGCCTGTGCACCCCAGAGTACAGAGAGACGCACTCCTCGCCCGACGGAAGCACTTCAGGACTCACAGGGTCTGGATGGGGAAACATGAAATCTTAGTTGATCCTATTCATTTTCTTAATACACATACCTGGAACAATTCATCAGTGCAAATTCTAGTTCAAATAATTCAATGTTTGGCTTTGTAATCCTTCATCAAATGAAGGTGTAGGTTTATGAAATGCATTCATTCCTTACCTTTTGAGCCATGTTTTTTGGCCTCATCAATTCTAATAAGCTTCTTTCTCACACGTCGAGTTGAATTGACAAGTTTATGAAGTCGACGAAAGGTGGCAGACTCTTCCAGCTCATCTTCCGACTGTTCTCTCGACTGTATGGGATCAGGAAGAGAAAACTGGTTAGGGTATAGCTTACTACTGATGAAAACACACAATAAAATACACTATTAACAACGAAAATAAATATAATATAAAATAAAAAAAAACTATAAAAAGAGACAATATAAATATCAAAACAGAAAATAATCATAACAAGTAAAATAAATCACAAAAATGGCTTAAAGTACAAACAAACAAACAACACAAACAAAACAACACAACACACAACAACAGCAACCAAAAACAAAACAACCTGAATAGTAACATATCTTACTACTGATACCCACACGAAAATCAAACAATAAACAAACAATATAAATATAAAATAAAATAATATCAACAACAAATATAAAACAAAACAATATAAAATACTGAATAAAATAATATAAAACAAAATAAATAATCAAACAAATCAAAATAAAACATTAGACGCATTCAAATAACAAAAGAAGAAAAGAAAAGAAAAGAAAAGAAAGTGGTTTACCAATATACAGTAAAAAGGTCCATTCAGAGACTTTACATGTAATGGAAAGTATTTTGACTCATTATTGACCACATACTTTCAGTGGCCTTCAGCATATGGTAAACCAAAAATCCCCCGTGTGCAAACTATAAAAACAGATGACTTGTGAACTGAATAGAGAGACTCTTAAACTCATGAACTTCAACAGGTACAATAACTGGTCCTGCAGCGATTGTGCTCCAGAGAGGACTGATTCCTCAGATCATGTGTGTTGTTGAGGAGAGCTGTGATCAGACACACCGTGTTCACTTACTAGACCATTACACAGGTGAAGAAACCCCACAGACACACGCTGAGCCACATCTAGAGACCAGAATATCACAGAGACGGAGGGTGCAGGACTCGTTTCTAGCTTATTTTCAGCAGGTGGAGCAGCCTGTATTTCTCAGAATCATCTGTTTTAGCGGCAGACGGATGTGAGCTCAGAAACCACACGCAGAAGAGACAGACACATCTCGACTATAATTACCCCATCATTTACGATTCATACTTATAATACAGTATAGCACGTGTCTGACAGCAGGTGCTATACATGTGCGGCTCTCGCTACACTTCAGTCCCATAAAACATCACAGGACTTGAAATAAACCCGGTGAGATGTCAAATCTAGTCAGTGTGAGACCATTAGAGTCTGAGCGTTTGCTAATGTCTGCTATAAACGGCTCTTGTGTGCGAGTCTTAGAACTGAACTATTTCAGCGGGTGGGATGTTATGCAACTGGCATCTGTAAAATTCAAGCAGAGAAAGCCAAACTATTGTCATCGATGAAAACACTGTAATAACAGGTCATATTTTGGACGTGTTGGGAAACTCAGGCGTCTCAGCATGCTGAATTCCTCACATAAAAGCTTTTATTCAGCAAGGATGCATTAAATTGATCAAAAAGGCATTTATAATGTAACAAACGTTTTCTACTTCAAATAAAATGCTGTTCTTTGGAACTTTTTATTAATGAAAGAATCCTGAAAAAAAAAATCATGGTTTCCACAAAAAATATTAAGCAGCACAACGGTTTTTTCAACATTGATAAAAATAAGAAATATTTCTTGAGGAGAAAATCAGCAAATTAAAATGATTTCTGAAGATCATGTGACACTGAAACTGGAGTAATGATGCTGAAAATTAAACTTTGCATCACAGGAATTAATTATATTTTAAAATATATTCAAACAGAAATTGGTTATTTTAAATCGTAATAATATTACTGATTTTACAGTATTTTTGATCAAATAAATGCGGCCTTGGTGAGCATAAAAGACTTCTTAAAAAAAAAAATCTTACCACCCCAAACGTTGGAACAGTAGTTTAAAGAACACCATAGTATTAATAAGATGCATGTTGAAAAAAAGCATGGTATTAACATGCACAAAACACATGATATTACCATGCAATATCATAACATTAGTTAATAAGTGACATTATATGCTGAAATTCAGTTTAAATATCAACAAACAAGTTTGTGACCTAAAACTTGGTAAAGAGGAACATTATAATATATTTCACAAAATACACATCCAGACTAGATTTATTAATAACATGGCATTCTGGTTTCCACACATGCTCTAGAGAAGCTGAATCCATTTCATCTCGCTCTTTCAATGTGCATCTATGGGATTTTTTCATTAAATGCTGTAAAATGAAACATTTATTAAACGCTGCAGGACGATGCAGATGCTGAACTTCAATACAGAGTCTCAGAGGTCTGATCATTTCACTAACTTTAAAAGCAATCATAATACTGATGCTCGTCTTTGCAAACACAACCACTAAGTGCAAAAGCCCAAAATAATTTTTTTTAGCATGCAACAAATGTATAAACATTTGAGGTGGCTCTGTCCAGTGGAATTGGTGGAATGGATCCTGCATCCGAGCGCCATAATCACACAATCCCTGCACAAAAGAGCTGTGGGCCACTGAAGAGAGCGCAGCCCTACATTCAACCGGCCAAAAATGCACAATGGGGCGTTACAGCATTGAGGGGATGAATGGGCCCCCGCCTGGAGGCCCAGAGGGGCCGTGGATCACATCTAGGACATGACGGGGGGGATGGAGAGACGATAAATCCCGCGGGTAGCGGTGAAAACCCTGCTGGGAGTGTCTGTAGACAGAAGATCCGCCAATAAACAAGTTCATCACAACAAACACGGCCAATGGATATTCAGGTCTTCCACTTGGCTTTGAGGGACCTAGATTTTCGCGAGAAGTTGTCATTAGCAAACACAGAAAGTGACTGGGAAACTTACATTACAGTAGGAGGATTCGGTCATGGAGGGACTGGGTGTGTCAGTCCAGTCGGTCGTGTCCGCACTGTTAGACTGCTTGTTCTGTGTTTCATACTCCTTCAGCTGAGGGACCGAAAAAACATGTTAGCCAATGTCCCATCCTCAGTGGTGGACAGTAACAAAGTTACTAGTTACAGTAACAAACCAGAGCTGTTTAAGCCATTTTAAATACTTAAATGTGAATTATAATTATAAATGCATCTTCCCCACCTCTGTAGCGGATATAAAACTAGTATGTTGGCACAGTGTTCTATTAAAATGTGCATTATCTCCCATTTCTGTCAGTACATTGTATTTTTATACTATTTGTCAATTTTTTTAATAATATATGGTACATATTTTCACTTTTTTTCCACACCTGAATTATCAGCACTTTAACTTGATATTTTAGTATATTGAAGTTTTGGTAATAAAATAAAGTTTGCTTATATGCAAATCAATACATATTAAAAGTCTGCGCTAATATTAGCGCTGACTAATGACTAGTCTGACTGGTGCTGACTAAAATAAATAAAAGTTTAATGATCATTACTTTTTACTTTTAATAATCAAGAATGTTTCTACTTTTCTTTCAAGTACTTTTTGGAGTAATATTTTATTAGGTTATCTCTACTTTTACTCAACTACTTGATTTGTGGACTCGGTCCTCCACTGCCCATCTCGGAAATGCATCACATTAGGGAAGTAAAATGGGTTGTGAACTCTTTCATACCCGAGCCAGAGCCTCCTCCACCGTGATCATCTTCTCCTTCACCATCATCATCAGCTGGATGCGTTCTTCATCACTCATCGTGATCTCACTGGCCACGAAGCCCAAATCCTCTCCTGTGAACCAGAGGTCAAAGGTCATGTGTATTATTTAAAGCAGTATTTTATAAATGGAACTGAGATTAGAAATGGGTGAGGAACCTTTCGGCGTCGCTCGAACGCTCCCTTTCTGTGCCTTGCGGAAGTTTTGCCAGAACGATTTGTTTTTCTTTCTGTCCCATTTTCCTGCTGTGTGAGAAACAGTTTTAAACTCAATGAATGTCTGAAGACGTATTTCCAGAGATATTTATGATACGAGTCAAAAGTTAGATTTTTTAAATCACAGGAATAAATTGTAAAAAAAAAGACATTTTAAGATATATTCAAATAGAAAGCAGTTATTTGAAATTGTAATAATACTTCACAATTTTACAGATTTTACTGTATTTTTGATCATATAATGCAGTCTTTCGACCTCAAACTTTTGTAAAGTAATGTAATTAAAAACAAATTTTTTTCAAATAGCTACTAAAGGAAAAACAGCGTTAAAAGTGTATAAATCATCATGAAGTTGAGATGTGGAAAACTAAAGTCATAATAAATAATGAGTAGGTGTTGACCAACGAATCACCACGAATTCATACGATTTTCTAAATAATTTTGTAGGCTATCTACAAAAGAACACTGTTTATCCACTAAAATATTACAAAAATGTTAATTAGAAAATTGTACATTAACTCTTGACTTTTCCAGGCCTTGAAATCCCATTTTTTAAATTCCCTGATACTCCCACTGACTGTGTGAACCCTGATTTTACTCATTTTTATACAATCAGTCAATCAAACAATACAGTACTAACCAGATCCGTCTTCAGAGCTGGACTTGTTCATTGACTGCCTGCAAGAAAAAAGAAAAACACAAATGCAAATTCCATCAAAACATGATCACACCGTGTCTCATCTCACTTGCTCTCCCACATTATTCTCTTCATTTTCAGCACCTATCCATTGATTCCTAGTAATGTGTCTGTGTCCTAACTGCGGGGCAGTGGATTAGACCCATGCTGCTGTCGGCCGCCACACCACACCACACCACACCTCACTGCAACAATGGAGGCTTTTTCACGCACCGGAGGGGTTTTAGAGCGACAGAGCGCTCACATGGCCAGTGAATTCCTCTCCCTGTCTCTTTATTTGTCTTTCTCTCAGCTGACGCGTGCTGCTGATGTTAGCATGTACCTGAGCTCTCAGAAGCAATGCAAACGTTTAGCCTTGTGAGGGCAGACATATGAGAAACTGCAATCAAATGCATCTTAACCCTGCATGTTCAATACAACAATTATCAGTAATGGTATTATAAATAAACATCGATATTAAAAATGATCCTTTTACCAAGTAACGTTGTTTGTTGGTATGTGTATATACTACTTTTCAAAAGTTTGGGATCAACAAGATTTGAATGTGTTTTTGAAAGTTTTTCTCACCAAGGCTGCATTTATTTGAATCAAAAATACTGTAAAATAATGCAAAAGTAGTAAATGTGAATTATTATTACAATTTAAAATACTGTTTTCTAGTTGAATATATTTAATGTACTTTCTCTCCGTGTTGCAAAGTTGAATTTTCAGCATCATTACTCCAGTCTTCAGTGTCACATGATCCTTCAGAAATCATTCTAATATGCTGATTTGCTATAAAAAAACATTAATATTATTATCAATGTTGACAGTTGTGCTGCTTAATATTTTTGTGTAAACCATGATATATATTTTTCCTTGGTTTTTTAATATAAGTTCAAACGAACAGCATTTATTTGAAATAGAAATCCTTTGAAACATTATAAATGTCTTTACTGATAATCTTTGCATCCACGCAGAGGTGGGGACTCGAGTCACATGACTTGACTCGAGTCTGACTCGAGTCGCAAATTTAAGGACTTGTGACTTGCTTGACTAAATAAAGAAAATGACTTGACTTGGACTTGAGATCCAGTGGGACTTGAGACTTGACTTGATTTGACCTTCATGACTCGGCAGGACTTGACTTTATAACAACTCTAATTATTATTATAAATCATTGTGACATAATTTGGTAAACAAAACGCAAGCCACTGAATGAGTGGCAGAAGTGATCCGAGTCTGCGCAGTTTATGACACTGCACGAGCACAGTCAGGAACACAGCGCTGTCCTAGTTCGCGCTGTGAGGACCAAATAGGCACACCGGATAGCTGCAACCCCTCAAAGACGATGATGGGTAATGGTGACGTCGAGCCCAAGCGAATCGTCGGCTGAAGGCGGGGTATAACATGCACGGGGGCGTGACGAAATTCGCTGTCAGGGGAACCATGTTATAACGAAACCGCAAACCAGGCTCCTCTCGCTCACTCCACCACTCCTGTGTGGAAAGGGTATCACTAGTGCGCGGACTCTGTCACTGTCGATATCGGGTACGTCAACACATTGTGGGGGCACTACCACTTCAGGCTTACCGTCAGTCGAAGTCGTTATGAAACGGATGATGTGAGAGATAAATGTATTATAAGTACGCATGTGTTGGAAATTGATGTATGCGATGGGTCTGGAGACAACCAGAGGGTGTGGAAATGTGCTGCAATAGAGGCGAGTTGTGATGCCGGGTAACATCACGTTACTGTAAGTACTGTATGTCGTAGCGTGCCGGCTCTGTGTGTTGGTCGGGGTGAACTCCACTTGGATGTGATCTGTTAGGCGGCGAGCGATAACTGAAACAAATGCAGTCGTGATGGCTGGTTGAGGTGTGTGCATGTAGTGGAAATATACAAATTTTCTGACGTCGTTCTGCCAATGACCAGGTGGAATAGTATTGTCAAGAATGAAGAATCGCTCTATGGGTGAGGATGGTGAAGTAATGGTAGAAGTGGATGGGAACTTTAAAGAATCAAGTACAACTCAAAATGGGGTGAGGTAAGAGATAATAGATGCTCCTAGTGCGCGGCTCGGTGCACCATAGGGTGAGTGCCGTGATAACAGGGGCCCACCGTGAAGGTTCTAGGACTAATAGAGTAAAGAGTAAACGTCGGTCAATCGAGTGCGATGAGGCGGGACGGACACCAATGCAAGATGAGATGGGTGGAAGGCAAACAAGGGGAAGAAAAGAAGGGGCAAAGCGTCGAGTAGACGGTGATTCAGTGGTCCTTTCTTGCTTGTTCATGAACGAATCAACTGTTTAGAATGAATCAGTTCAATGAACGCTTCTGTGATAAAGCAGTGATTTGCCATCACTTACTGGCGGCTTTGATGCCATAGAGTAGGCCTATCATAGCCTTAAATGCATAGCTGTCAATTTAGTTTTTATTATAAAATCAAAGAAATCAATAAGTTACAGGGGAAGATACATGTACATTAACAGCAATAGGCTTCTTGTTTTGAGCCATGACAATAGTTTTCAAGAACAATGTCATGCAAAGTGAAAGAAACAATCCAAATAGGGTGTCTATATCCGATGAAAATTTTGGGTCCATTTTATTTCTGATATAAGGAGTGATTTGTTGTCAGCATTGCATATTATTTAGCGTGCTCCCAGACTGAATCCCAGTCTTCGCTGGATATATTTAGTGCAAAATAATTTTCCAACATCTGTTAAATATTATCTGTCTCCTAGGATGGTCAAACTCAATATAACATAAATATGAGATACATATTTTTATCTTGTATTTTTATCAATATTTTCTCAATTACAGACTTTAGCGGTATACAAAGTAGTATTTTGCCTATATTCAAAATGTTATATTTAAAACATTATTATTTAAAATGTATAATTAAGTTAATTTCTGAGGAAAAATTAATAAGGTCGTGTGGGAAAAAAATATTTGTTCCTGTTTGATACTGTGACTTGACTTGACTTGATCCTTAGCAGGACTCGACTTGACTTGCATGAGGTGAGCCACTGACTTGACTTGACTTGACTTGCTTGATTTGTTTGTACTGTGACTTGAGACTTGCTTGAGACTTGAACATGTGTGACTTGCCCCCACCTCTGATCCACGCTGAATAAAAGTTTTAATTTCTTTAAAAATAAATACTGATCCCAAACTTTTGAACAGTAGTGTCTTTCAGCATTCATATTTTTTTTACTCTAATTATTAGAATTTATTTTAAGCTATGTTTTGAATATTAAAAAAAAAAGCAATAAACCTTGAGAGGCATTATAGTAATAATTGTAATTGTATGTGGTCTTCTGTCGCTTTATTGTTTTATTTCACAATAGCTTTGACCGTGGCTCATCCACAAGAATCTGTTTTATTTTGTTTTGTTTCATGATTCAGTTGAAATTGGGAATAATGAAACTAAATTGACTCGTGCATTACGTGCATTAACATGCTGATGGTGGCGATTCAGATTATATCTCATCCGGTCCACAATGGAAGGAAGGAAAAAGAGAAATGAAGAATAAAGAGGTCAACAGGAAATGCATGCATCATCTCCAATATCCCGCTGTGTCAAAGGCCTGCTGTGTCTCATTTAAGTACGTCTAGGAACTCTAAACATCCCATTTCTGGTTATCAGATCAGCTCTAATGGAATCTTAAACATTGGTGACTAGAAAGTCCCTTAATTGTGTTCTTGGAACAAGAGCAGTTTGCAAAGACTGGATGAGAAATACTAAAAATGCAACAACGCACACGCACCTTCTCTCCACCTCAGGTGTGGACACGGCGCTAGACAGACCCAGTGACTCCTGGGAGGAAAAATAAAGATATTTTAGACTCTTAACAACAAATATAGACAACAAGTAAAGATGACACTATTGGTGTCTTTCCCATAAAAGCACAACTTCCTGGACAGGTCATTCCCTCCACTGACCGTGATTTATTACCCACCTGGATTTCCAACCGCAGCTGAAGGGATGTTGTTGAATCAGCCTTTCCCTGAGAAACAAAGTCATACAGCAGATTAAACAAAACCCTCAATGACAAACTCTTCATTCCTTATTCTGTGATAACTGTTATCTAGCCGAACCAAATGACACATCTAACCATCATTTTCATTGTGGAACTTCTTGCTCTTTTGAAATGTTAGGCTACTTGAAAATTTAATGGTCAGTTTTTTTGGGACAAAATTGTTAACACTTTTATTCAGCAATGATGCACTGAATACGTTAACAGTCGCAGTAAATACATTTACAATGTCACAAAAAAATTATTTTTAAACTAAAAGCTGTTCTTTTGAACTTTCTATTCTTAGAAAATCCAGAAAGAATATATTGCATCATGGTTTCCACAAATTAAAAAAAACTTAATAAGTTTTCACAATATTACTGTTTTTCTGTATTTTTGGTCAAATACATGCAGATTTGTTGAGCAGACAAGACTTTCAAAAACATTTACCAACCGCAAACTTTTTAACAGTAGTGTAAGTGGACTTTATTGAAAAATAAATGTACAACATGCCTTAAATAGAGGCTCATGTGAGTTTTTTTTACCGTCTCTGCTTCTTGAGCGACTCTGCGTTTGCGTAACTCCTCCATTCTGTCACACACTTCGCTGTAAGATGTGCTGTAATACTCTGAATACTCTTGGGCCAGATCCTCGATGTTACCCAGAGAGCCATCCTACAACACACACAAACGATACAACCATTATCTGCAGTCTGAAAACAGCAGTGAGGAGAAAACTGCCTCTATAATCATCGCAAAACTGTGACGTATATCCAGTGCTCAGACCAAACAACACTCCAAAGAGCAGGTTTGGGCCTTTGAAAGCTGCTTCAGATAGACTCTAATCAACCTCCATGGATGTGGTTATGGTGTGTATCGGTGTACTGGCCTAAAATGTTCTGGTCAATGTTCCTGGTCAGGAGAAATCAGCTTTCCCTCAGCATGTCTTCCTGGTATTGTATGACACACAGAGATGTGACCTCTTTCGTTTACTCACTGGAGACCCAGAGGGCAAAGCATCATCTCAAGATCTGCATGCTCATCTCCTAAAAAATTCCCTCAAATATTTTTAGCTCACTGAAGTTTTAGTCAACTATGTCACCCATATAAGCATGATGCACTATACATTTTGCTGGTGATGGGAAAGGTTTGGGATGCCGGGATTTCAGCAAGATGGTAAGAACCTGCTTTAAAGCAGACAAATAAATATTGAGCATTTTCACTACATTAAATGATGGGACAACAATGTTAAATAATTATATGTACTTCTAGTACAAAATCCCTCAGTTGACCTCAGTTTGAAATGCTGGTAAAATGACCCATGGCACAGACAAATCACACTTGATATTTACGAGGCTGCTGGGTCTTATTTTTACATTATTCAAATGAATTGTCATCAGATATCAAGTATCACATCCCCAGGCTTAAAATTAAATAACAAATACAAATGTGACATTAAACACCAAGTAATCCATATGCTTTCCAAATATTATACAAGACACAACAATGCTTAAGATAGTTCTGCAGAAAAGGAAAAAAAAAAAAAAAAACCGAGAACTTAAATAATAAGATAACAGCAACAAACAAAACAAAAAACACAACTAACTAAACTAACTAAAATCCAATACAATAAATAAATACTAAACAAAAACACAAAAACAAACCCACAAAACAAAACAAAACCAAAACCCTTTCTGGAAGACACTACAAAGAAAAATTCCCAAACTTACCAAGATATTCATGAGGTCTGCCCATACATGCGAAAAACTGTCTGGTGTGCTCAAATCCCCACAAATTTCTTGATCAGTGTTTGTTTGACTATCCATAGTCAAAATTATAATCTACTGCTCCAAATATAAAACTGAGTTTTAAAGGCACATCCTCACAGACAGCGAGAAGGACAGCAAGAGCCAAATGTTGTTCATCCTGTCTTCAGATGAGAAAAACATAATGCACCACTCGTGGGTAAAATATTAAAGAGAAAGTGCAGCAATCTGGAACGTCTTCTGGCTTTAACACTCCTGCTGTCCAACAATCACATGGCCAAATATAAATCACAGCCAACTGGAATCAAACAGCATGAGATCCAGCACTGATATATTAAAAACAGAACAGCGCTGAGAAACGAGAACTACTTATTTGTGGAGTCCTTATAACTGGCTTTTAATACTGTCCTGTTCGAGTGCAGAAGCCCCTGAAGGATCCCGGGAGCGCACCTGCGTGTTGATGGCTGATGTTCACAGACACTGAGCAGCTTATTGAGGGTGATTAATATTCACAGACTGAGCTGCGCTGTGCTGGAGGAAGTGACACTTCCAAAGACTGACTTGGCTCAGATTTACACACATCAATGAGCCTCAGAGACGGCCATTCAACAGCCAGACAGCCTCGGAAGACATCAACAAGGAGATTCATTATAAAAACAAACACAACAACCAAAATAAGACGAGCATGAGATGAGCTTTAACTGATAAATAGGTCTATATGTTATGCATATAGTCATTAATTAGCACCGCTTCCAGCATCAATATTATCATTCATACTTAAATGAATAATAAATTACTTGACAAAAGGGTTACAGTATCTTTAATCATGCAGTTTGTTAAAAATATGTATGCAGTTACTACTCTATGTGAACAGACTTTTGATTTTAACCACTTTACATGACTCAGAATACCCTAACAACCACAAAGCAATGCACTAATAAGGACTCTGGACACCTTAGAAGTACCACACAGCACTGTGCTGAAAACCCTAAGATCACCTTTTTTTTTTTTTTTTTAAAAAAAAAGAAAAAAAAAAAAATTTTTTTTTTTTAAAAAAAAAAAGAAAACAAAAAAATTTTTTTTTTTTTTTTTTTTTGAAATTTTTTTTTAAAAAAAAATTTTTTTTTTAATTTTTTTTTTTTTTTATTTTTTTTTTATATTTTTTTTTTTTTTTTAATTTTTTTTTAGCACTTCTTAGAAATGCCCTGGCAACCAGACACAACAATTTCACAACACTTGCATATTATTATCATCAGTGATATACTATTATAATTTGTATTAATATTTTGAATTTTTTTATTCTATTTCTGTTTTCAATTTAATTTGACCTAATTAGTAATTTTGTCTTTTTTATGAGGTTTTTTATGTGTCTATATATCTTTATTCATTTTTATTTCAGTTTTAGTTATTTTAGTACTTCAAGTTTAACTAAAAAGAACATTAGAAATGCTGCCTTGGCAACTAAAATACAATTTTTAATATTTTATTTTAGTTCATATTTTTTATTTAAGTATTGATGGATCCTCTGCAGTGATTGGGTGCCGTCAGAATAAGAGTCCAAAACGCTGATAAAAACATCACAATAATCCAAAAATAATCCACACAACTCCAGTCCACCAGTTAATGTCTTGTGAAGTAAAAAAACTGTTTGTTTGTAAGAAACAAATTCATCATTAAGGTGTTTTAACTTTAATTTTCAGCTTGTATGGTGCTTGATCTTTGTTAATGTTAATTGATGGACTGGAGGTGGTGTGGATTATGTGGATTATTGTGATTTTATTTATTTTTTATCAGCTGTTTGGACTCTCCTCTGACGGCACCCATTCACTGCTGAGGATCCATTGGTGAACAAGTAATAAAATGCTACATTTCAAATCTGTTCTGAAGAAGAAGAAAAAAACTAATCTACATCTTGGATGGCCTGCGGGTGAGAACATTTTCAACAAATTGTCATTTTTGGGTGAACTATTCCCTTTAAACCATGTAAAGTTCTGGTTGAACGGAACATGTGCATTTACTGATGTAAGACCTTGCAATACATAACAACCCCCCCTTAATAACATCAAGTGACCTTGACGACCGCATATAATAAATTGTGTTTAGCAACTGTTCAGACGCTTTAAGACACTCATTCTGCTCAGTTAGTCATACTGTGGTTTGTTTCTGTATTCTCACAGACACTATCTAAAAGTAGAGTAACCGCTGTGAAACTCTGACCTACTGTTTGTATTTCTTTTCCCACAGTCCTCCAGAAATTTATGAAAAAATATGGGAGATCTCTTTTCAAATAATCAAGCATGTCTTGGGTTAGAAAGCTAAACTGCAATTTGCCAAAAATGGCTCAAAATGCAGTGTCGTCTTCAAGAAAATGCTGTAATTTAATACTGACAGAGGCAGAGAAGATCAGAGGCACAGAATAGATTCTTATACTCGTGAGACGCTTCCTTCATCCGGCTGAAAACATGCACATTCCTCCAGCGCGAGAGGCACAGGGGTCTCGTGGTCGCGCTCTCTGTGACTAGCTCGACTGTCCTCGAAAAGAGAACCATTCATTTGTTAAGTGACATGCCCTCCAGTCAAAGCTGAGCAAAATCTGGCCACTTTTCATCAGAAAGCCAGCGATGCTGAAGAGAAAAGCTCTGTGACGGGCCGATCTGAGCTGCCCAACACAGCCAGCCTGTGATAAACACTTTATTATGGTCCAATCACATGATCTGCCTGCTGTCTCCTATGTGCGGCCCTTTCATTGCATGCAAACAGCAATTTTCAAGCCATTAAAAAGAGTTATGAAGTATTCATGCATTGAAGCCACACGTACTGTATGTGTGCAGGAATTGACCATAACCACATATGAATTATGCATGGAAATCAACTATAAACTATCAAAGAGAGAACTCTCACAAAGCTTATGAACATGTCCCGGTCACATTTCACCCAAAATGAAAAACCTGTAAAAATGAAAATAAATATTAATTTACTAATAAATAAATGTTATATTTTACATTTATATTTATTTTCAATAGATTATGCAATTTAATGAGTCATTTATTTGTTATTTTACTTTTTAATTATTTATCTAAATACTAAATTTATATATACAACCAAATACATATATAGATAGAGATATTAGTGCTTCAAACTAATTCGCATTTTCGCATCCAAAAAAAAGTTTTTGGTTTATAAATAAAATATACGTTGTATACGGTGGTATTTTATGTCTATATAAAGACACACACCGACAATATATTTTGACAATATTCCATGTACATATTTATTTCTAGCGGTATATAATAAATTATTTTAAATTATCAACGTAATATTTTTTCGTTACATATATCATCATGTGTGTGTGTTTTTATATAAACAATAAATATACACCGACACACACATCAGTCTACAAAAACCTTATTTTGATGCGAGTAATCGTTTGACAGTACTAGATATCAAAGTATCATGATAACAAATTATATAATATATATAATTTTTTTTTTTGGTATTACTTACATCATAATAATTATTTTTAATTAAATATATAATAGTAAATATAATATATAAAATAAATATTATTTATTTTGATTAAAATATTATTAATTGATACTCTTACTATCCAAGAGCTTATGTTAATCACCAAGAAATGAATTCCTTCTTCATAACATAAATGCAAATCTGAACCGAAAGCACCAACCATAAATTAATTAATTCAACCTTATCACCAAACTTCTCAAGTCACCTGCAGGACATGAGCATGACATTTTAGTTAACAGGGTTTTAAATGAGGTACAATGTCACACCACTCTGGACTGAATGAGAGCGTCTGAGCGGCTCGATGGTCTCAGCATGCGTGGAGATGACGCAGCTCATTTATCTTCTCCTCTCTGTGGAGCCGGTCAAACAGGAGTCGACTGCACCTCCTCATTAACCAGGGACCCAGGGCATGATGAATGGGATGACGGGGAATATCACAGCAGCTATAATGGCTCTAATTCCCCGGGTTATCTGACAGCAGGACTGTAAGAGTAGCCCAGGGTCACGCCACATTCACCTCGATTACATTTCAACAGCTCCTGGGTGACGATATCTCAGAGGGGAATGTGGCTGTCGCATTAATTACATTTCATACAGGCCCGCTGCCAAACTCAGACTTCAGCTACATGAGGACGCCTATTTTAAAGCAAGACCCAGGTGAATAGGGTAAAAAAATAAAATAAATCACCACCATACTTTCCCAGTTGATTGACTAAATTAAGAATTCCAAATTTTTTTTGAACTACAAGCTTTCTGAAATGTTATGTTTAAATATACAAATAAGGTATGATCTAATCCAGTGTTTCCCAACCGGGGTGCCGTGTAAAAAATCATTTTTTTATATTTTTTAAATTGCTAAAATGTTCAAAAAAGCATCTATTATATAATATCCATTCTGATGTCGCCAATAATTAGAGATGCACTGAAAATTTCGGCTGCCGAAAATTAGTTCACAGCTCAGATTTCACTTTCACGTGGTGTGGCGCTCTGTGTATTATCCCGCTCTATGCGTGTGCGATCCGCTCAGTAGCTCCACTCGTATACCGTTCATGCTTATCGGAACAGCAAAGTCCACTCAAAATTTGAGCTGACAGGAAACATCAATGTAGTACAGTACTGTTTCTTTGTTTGCAATAGCTCTACTGTGTTGTAACATGGTGTGGTATATGGGCATTATGCTCGCGTGTTCTGATAATAATAGCTTTCTAGGATTAAACATTATTTGGATAATTGGTATAAAAAAAAAGTTAAATATCTTAACCCTACAGTTAGACCTACCTGAAAAACTAAAAAGCATGCTGTTTGTATCTGTTACTATTTCTCTGGATCAGAGACTTAGAATGATGTATCTGCTATTGTCTCACATTTGCAGGCTGGAGACTCAGAACGAGTAGTGTCTTTTGGAAAGGAATCTTTATCCCTTTTCAATGAGGAGATTGCAATTTGGCGCTTCTCTCTTTCCGTGCTGTGATTGGCTATTTCCATCAGAGCGGGGGGACATGGTCTGGCCCACCCTTCTTTCCTCCTGTGGAGCTTATTTGTATAGTCCAAACACACATTTAGGAAAGTGTCACTAAAGTTTTACCGATGCATTATTCACTTACCAAACCACAACCAGAATACCTTTGGCAATGTTACAAACACATTAAGTCCAAACATGATGGAAAAAGATTGAACTGTCATGCATGCATTGATTTGTCCATTAACAGATGAGTTTGTGTAAGATGTTGCACTACACATCGCTGTCATTGAGAATATTATTTATCTGAATAAGTATAAGATGGGTGCTGTAGTTTGCATAATTTTTATAGTTTGAAAACATAATTAAGGATCCGTATGATCTCTCTTTGTTTCGCCCACTGGTGCTGTATCCAGAGGTCCTAAGGAATTTTTATGTTGGCCACAGGCCAAAACTTAGGAATCAACCTCTAAGTAGGTGAAGGGCAGAAACTGCATTTTGACCAATGAGTTGTCCTGTCCTTCCTGGGTTTAGTACCAGAGATCTTCTATGTGCCCTCTAAGAGGTGTCTGGCTGTTCTCCTAGCATCTTTATCTGATAGTGTTGGACAGTTTGCTTATGTTAGTCTACCAAGATCCAATCAAAATTTAACATATTTGTTCGCTATTGTGGTCAGAGAGGGCCCTTGAATATACTGTTCACTACAGAAGTGTCACATCTGTTTTAGATTTTGTTCAGGCTGATGTTTTCATGTCTTTTAATTTGTAAATTGTCATATTCATGGTTCCTATCTATTGTCATGTGACTCACTGTTCCAGTCATGTGTCTTATGTCTTGTCATCTCTGGTTCCTGCTTGTTCATGTGTCATGTTCTTATTGATTCATTGTCGTGTTGTGGTTTTCAGTTCCCTTCTGAGAGAACGAGAAATTGTGCCCTCTAGTGGTCACTATGGGAATGATTTCAGCGTGACCGGTGTCTGTAGCAAACATCTAAAAACAACAATAACATTGGTGGGGCGACAGCCTATGTCATCACTACTGGCGCGATCACAGTATACAAGGGCGCCGAGAAAACACGTCATCCTCTTGTTCGTCTTCATTGTCATTTGTTTATGTTAGCAGCTAAGCATGACTAGGAGTGCATGCTCTCTCGTCAGAGGTTTTGCTCTGATACCAGCGGTTTCAAACAACGTGTGTGTTGTGTGTGGGTGAGAAGAAAGCGGCTTCAGCTCTCCAGGGAGTTGAATGTGCAGCGGTTTCTTTTTTTCGCACTTGATTTCTCAGGGACTCTGGTGCTTAAACAAAGCGTGTTTAGCTCCCTGCGGAGCTGAATGCATGCTGTGAATTGTGGTTGTAGTGAGAATTCTCGGTCTTTCACCCGCGGTTCGAGTCCCGCTGTTGCCGAGGCAATTAGTCAGACCATTCGTGGGGTGCATTCGCAGGGAGCATGGAAGGGACCTAACGGGAATTTTTTTCCCCTTTCAGTAATCCCTGCTGTTTCTCATTCCTTATACATAAAGAATTGTATAATGTGGATATCTAATCTGCAGTTGTTGGACACATATGATTCATATTATGATAGTCATTCAGATCAGTCATATTATGCTGCACCCTGGAAGCCCATGCTGTTCGTCTTTACTCTCATTTCAGTGTTGTATGTCTTTCTGTGAGCCTACTCTGTCTGAGAGTCAGGGGTTGTAGGCCCCATGTGATGGGACCTCCCCCACCCAGGGGACCACTTGGGTTGTATTGCCTGCTACAAGGCTACCTTAATTAGGTCCATCCTCTTTCTCAAGTGCAAGCTTGCAAGCCCTATTGATGCTTGGCCCTGAACTGAGCTGGCACTCCTTACCCGCTGGGTAGTAGTGCCCCTCTTTGGCCTCCCCTGTCGAAAGTCAGGAGATGAGGGTCCTACCTGGGATCTCTCTCCCTTCGCTCTGGTGACTTTTTTGGTTTTGTGGTCTATTAGACCTCCACAATTAGGTTATCCTTAGCCCAAGGTATAGGCCTTGTGTGACCTCCTTGTTCCTCTTGCGCCCCTGGGATGAGCTGATGCTCCTTACCTATGAGTAGGTGTAGCTGAGCATTCTGCTCCCCAGGGGGCAGGAGCTTCACTGTACCTCCCTCGTGCCCTGAGGGCTGCTCGTGAGTACGTCTCTGGTGTAGTATCCTGGTTCCTGAACAGTGGGTGGCTAGGCCTACTCTATTGGGCCTCCCAGCTTAACCCTCTGGGGTCTGAGGGTGTTTTTGGGAACACCCAAAAAGTTTTGACATGCCCTGACATTTGTGCTTTTTTTCAGTATCTTAAAAACATATTCATGTCTAAAGTCAAAATATGTAAGCAGCATGACTTAACATATTTGTGTTTTTGAAAACAACATTTAATGCTGGTTAGTGAGAAACAAAAAAATCTTAAGTCACTGAAATAAGACCATAAAACATACAGAAAATTTTTGACAGACTTTTGGAAGTGGATTGGAGTAGACTAAGTTTTTGCTACAATGATGTAAAATCATCCTGTCCTCATTCACGAACAATATTGATTTAACTTTTGTCAGACATGTTTTGCGTTAGAAAGGCCGTATGCAAAGGAGTGACAATGGCCATTAATATTTAGTGATTCACACCTAAGAGACAAAGGGCTCTCAGAGAGTTTACAGATAAAACATCCTGGCATTGTGAGACATTTAGATGCAATGAAATGAAACATATTTCAAAATGTTTCACTTGATTTCATACATTTAGTCCAGAATTATTTTGAAAAAAGTCCAAAATGACTTTTTCACATGAAAAAGATGTGTACAAGTTATGTCACAATAACACTATAACAACTAATGCAAGTAATAAAAAAATGACTTACTCATCAGAATAATCTCCTCCACTGGATCAAGCTGCACATCGCATCACATTCTTCTTCTGAGGTAAATCCTGATTTATTCCTCTAAGAGTGCCTTCTTCTGAGGTAAATACAAAGTGGATTCCTCTCAATGCGTCTTCTTCTGAGGTAAATTCTTGCTTATTCCATTCAGCGCGTCTTCTTCTTAGGTAAATACAAAGCTTATTCCTCTCAGTGCGTCTTCTTCTGAGGTAAATTCTGGCTTATTTCTCCCAGTGCATCTTCTTCTGAGGTAAGTACAAAGCTTAGTCCTCTCTACACATCTTCTTCTGAGGTAAATACAAGATTAATCCTCTCAGCACGTCTTCTTCAGAGGTTAACCCTCTGAGGTCGAATCCCACACCGGTGCGGCCTGTCTCATATTTTCTTGATGACCTAAACTGAAGAACTAAAAATAATCCATAAATTTTGATCGTACAGATAAGAATAAGGTATTGTTTGAAACTGCAAAGGGTCTACTTTTATTTGTACAGTGGAGAAAATATTTATTTGATCCCCTGCTGATTTTGTACGTTTGCCCACTTACAAAGAAATTAATGGTCTGTAATTTTTATGGTAGGTTTATTTTAATGTATAGAGACAGAATACCGACCAAAAAAATTCAGAAAAAACACATTATATAAAGGTTGGAAATTGATTTGCATGTCAGTGAGTTGCATGTCTCTTGAAATAAGTATTTGATCCCCTACCAGCAAGAATTCTGGCTCCCACAGTTTGGTTATGTGCCCATGTGGAACATTTAAAGTCCTGTCGCTTTAAGAAGTTACTCCTAATGTCAGTTCTTTAGGTGTATAAGACACCTGTCCACACATTCTGTATCTTCCATTCCAACCTCTCCACCACCATGGGCAAGACCAAAGAGCTGTCAAAGAATGTCAGAGACAAGATTGTAGATCGGCACAAGGCTTGAATGGGCTACAAGACCATCAGCAATAAGCTTTGTGAGAAGGAGACAACTGTTGGTGCGTTTATTCGGAAATGGAAGAAATACAAACCAACCATCAGTTGGCCTTGGTCTGGAGCTCTGTGCAAGGTCTCGCCTCATGGGGTAAGGATGATCTTGAGAAAGGTGAGGGATCAGCCCAGAACTGCACGGGAGGAGCTTGTTAATGATCTTGAGGCAGTTGGGACCACAGTCACCAAGCAAAACATTGGTAACACACTATGCAGCAATGGACTGAAATCCTGCAGCACCCGCAAGGCCCCCCTGCTCAAGAAGGCACATGTACAGGCCCATTTAAAGTTTGCTAAAGAACATCTAAATGATTCAAAGCATTGAAGGGCAAATGGATGGGGCCATGTACTGTAAAATCTTGGACGAGAACCTCCTTCCCTCAGCCGAACAATGAGATTGGGGTCATGGATGGGTCCTTCCCGCATGACAAAAACCCCAAACATACCTCCCCCCCCCCCCCCAAGGCAACAAAGGAGTGGCTCAAGAAGAAGCACATTAAGGTCATGAGTGGCCTAGCCAGTCTCCAGACCTAAATCCTATAGAAAATCTGTGGAGGGAGCTGAAACTTTGAGTTGCCAAATGACAGCGAAGAAACCTTAAGGATTTAGAGAGGATCTGTAAAGAGGAGTGGATCAAAATCCCTCCTTAGATGTGTGTAAATCTGGTGTCCAACTACAAAAAATGTCTTACCTCTGGGTTTCTGCACCAAGTACTATGTCATGTTTTGCTTGGGGATCAAATATTTATTTCACTCACTGAAATGCAAATCAATTTCTAAGCTTTATATAATGTGTTTTTTTTCCTGGATTTTTTGGTTGGTATTATGTCACTATACGTTAAACCTACCATAAAAATTACAGACCATTAATTTCTTTGTAAGTGGGCAAACTAACAAAATCACCAGGGGATCAAATAAATATTTTCCCCACTGTAAATATCTAAATAACAGCAAAACATTGTGCTTTTGTAAAATAAAGAAAATAAACAGGGTGCGTTCTTTGCCTTCTCTGTCTCTGTCACCTCTCTTCACAGACACTTAAATAAAACAACCTGAATCTCAGCAAATACTTGCCTCAAAGACATGAGGAATATATGTGTAGGAAGCTTGAAATGTCTACTTTTAAATGAAGTCATGTCCCAAAACAAATGTTCTCTGATAAAGTAATCCATATGAAACCAACACAATGTCCAGTTTTTCCCATCTCAACTCATTATCTCTAATGCAATCACACCCACGAGCAGATCATGCTTTTCAAATTCTAAACATCCACGTGAGATGCGCGGACATGTAAACATCACCTGCGTAAACAAACCGAAAAGTTCATCCGGGCTACTGGTGTTTGTTTCTTGAAGACGGGCTAAGGGGATTAAAACAGAATTGACCTCAGAATAAGAATACAATGCGATGCATCACGCAGCTTGATCCAGTGGAGGATATCATTCTGATGTTTTTTTTAAATGTTTTATAACATATAAAACCACAAGATATAAAAGTAGTATGAGTGTTAACACTATGAATGTTATTAGAGTCTAGGAATGTTTGGCACAAAGGTGTGTTACTGTTCAAGTCTCAGTGTTCAGATCAGTATGTTCAATTATGTGTCCTTGACCTTTACTGTGTATATTTTTATTATACTGTGTTGTAAATAAAATACAAATAATAATACAAATAATCAAAAACCAGCATTATTTACTCTCCTCACACTCTTTCTTACTTGCCTCAGTCACTTTCATATTGATGGCACATTATGGGAGACCCTTTGTCTCTCAGGTGTGAATCACTAAATATCCATGGCCATTTTCACTCCCTTTCATACAACTTTTTTTTAACACAAATCATGTTTTACAAAAGTTAAATCAATATATTATTTTCTGTTAACGAGTGAACAGTATGATTTTCACATCATTTTATAGCAAAAACTCTAGTTTACCACATCAGTTCTCAAAAGTCTTGTGGACAAATATTCTGTATGTGTTTTATGGCCTCATTCAAGTGACATAAATTTTTGGTTATTTCACCAAACACACACAAGATAACGTTGTTTTCTCAAAAACACAAATATGTACATTCATGCTTCTCAGATATTATTGTAGCCCAGTTTGTGGTGAATACTGTGTCATCAGACTGTATAACAATATGTTTAAAACACTGAATAAAACCCCCCCCAAATGGGCAGGGCAGTGGTCAAAAAAACCTCTCCAGGGCCCCAAACACCCGTCAGAGCTTATCCCTCGCAACGGTCCTTCTTCCAGAAATGGAGTAGGCCGAGAGTGAAACTGGCTTTGTGTACGGTGGGTGAGTGGTCTTTTAACCATGTATTGCATTCTCGTGGCTAATTATCATATAAAGCGCCGCGATATCAGCTCGTGGGCATGATCCAAATTAGAGTAATGAGCTCATAACGGGAAAGACTGGACATCACTTTGTTTTCCATACTAATTACGTTAAAAAATCAGAGATACTTGTTTTCTTAAGACTTATTCATTTAAAGGAGACACTCCAGCTTTCATAGTATATTCTCATGTCTCTGTGTCAATTATTTAGCTGAGTTTTGGGTTCATTTTTGTGATCACTTTTCAAGAAACAGATTTTGCAGAGAACAGACAGCTGAAAGCGCACTCTGTTTTTATTTTTTTTTTTACAAAAGCACAATGTTTTGTTGATGTTATGAGTGTACAGAACAAAAGTAGACCCTTTACAGGAATTTTTTTTTTTGAATGATGCATTGCTCTTATCTTTACGATAAAAAAATGACTTGAGTGATTTGAGTTCAGAAACATTAAGTAAAAAAAATGCCACAAAACAAGCCGGCACGTTTGTCAACCCCTGAGGGTTAAGTCATCATTAGCCACGTTTCCACTGTTGGGGCAAAAGCAGGCGTGCTATTGCGTGCCAGGGCCAGTCGCGTTTCCACTGTCACTTCCGGGGCTTGATCGTGCCTCGTTGGTGCTTCCTCGGGGCCAACGGCCCAGGTTTTTTGATCACCATACAAGGCAGAAATATTTATAAGCAATGCAAAAGACTATGCACGCTAGCCATACCCATAGTAAACATGGTAAATACGACCACTTGAAGAAATCAGACGTAAGCTTTTTATTCTCTATCACAATCGTGTATTTATTTAGAAACATTTTATCTGTCATAAGTCTCGTCTCCAGAGTTTAGCTCCGCGTATTGTCATAAAAAATAATAAAAAAAATTATAGAAATTATCATTCTTTCTAAATGTGATGTATATTCTGTGACTACAAATAAACAGAAGCAGACTCGACTGAATAAGTAGATAGGCTATGTTCATACCGCTTTATTCTGTGTGACTATTTTCAATCCTGATAAATTAATTCATTATGATCAAATGTATCACTTATTATTGTAAAACACTGGGAGCTTTTTTTGTTATTTAAATTTAATAAGCATGCAGACACACGGCCGCTTTTAATCATGTTCGTTTTGTGAATCCTAGCGAGTTCCAGTGACTTCATTCTTTATTCTTTCTGATAAGTTCTATTTTAGGTGAATAATGGGTTTGCCGTGTGTTGTTCCAGAAAGGCATGTAAGGGTGGTTTTTAGTGAAGCCAGCGGAGCTTCATTCCCAACGTGAAACACTCATGATTTTGGCCTCGGTGCTACAGAGGTTCGAGGCTATTTAGCCCCACGCCCGCAGCCACCAGCCGCCCGGCCCGTTTAAAGCACTGGTTCGTACTGGCCCGACAGTGGAAAAGCGGCTACTGGATTACCTTGACATTGAGCTGTTAGGCCCTCTCAAGGGCCTCCTCAGTCATCAAGGTTCCAGAGTAACTTTGCAACCTCAAGTTGCTTAACCCTGGAAAAAGGGTCTCCTTGAGGCGGTAGCTTCCAGGTTGAGTCTGGTGGTACTCCTCTCACTCCTGAGTGACATTGCATACCCTGCTTCCTGTCGACCCTTCAGGTGTTCTGGCTTTGAGAAGCCACCCTGGGGCCTCTAATGTGGTGAGTGGTTCATATCTCACCCTGAGGGGCTCCTTGAGATTTAAGCTCTCTGTGGTCATGCTGCACATGTGCTGAGCTTGAGTTCTCCTCTCGTTCAAGTTGTCAGGTAACTCTGCTCCTGAATTCCACTCTGCAGATCGTTAGGCCCACAATGGCCCTTCCTGTCATACTGCCCTTATGGTTGGACTGGTGTGACTCCTCTCTCTGAGAGAGGAGCCCCTTCATTCTGAAGGCCTACCATTGGCTCTGAGGAGACATATCATGTGCATGTGTGACTTTGGGTCCTGGACTACTTTCGTAGTTGTGCTGGCATCGCTTCTCCTGGCACAGCAAAGCGCGTTCGAGGAGCTCGCACTGGAGCGAGCTCTTGGGCTGGAGCCGTCACGGGAGCGAGCTCTGGGGCTGGAGCCGACAC
>JADLZN010011809.1:0-12421 GCA_018155175.1 Sinocyclocheilus anophthalmus
TAAACTTGATGCATGAGAAATAGATGCCTTTTCAATCACCATTATTATTTTTTAAGGACTGATTTAGTGCATGTTGAGGCCCAGTCAGGCTCTATGTACTTTCGCTCAAAATGCTAAATTGTCATAATGATGGGGAAACACAAACTACCCATATTCTTCTTCAGACTTCTCTGATATTTTTTAGGCCATCTTTCTTTCCTCCCTCTCATCGCTTCATCTAAAACCCATACAATAAAACTCCCAGCCTTTCCTTGAATATGTTTTCGGCGCCTCCACTTCTTAAAACCAACACGAGAAAATCATTGAATGATGTTTCATTTAAAAACTGTTGAATGTAATGGAGTGTCTTACGTTGAAGTTAAATTAATGACATCGGTCCTAGTTTGATGGCAGGGAGGGTGTGTATCATTCTCTTGTGTATCCGATAGTTCCAATGGGTATGAATATGTAGCATCAATTGTACCGAGAGTAGAGGTTTGGTTTTCCTCGTCTGAGCTGCATTAGCCATGTTAGTTTCTTTTGGAACTTGACAACTCGCTCTTTGTTCCCACGCGAGAGCCGGGCTCAGGCCTCTTTCGATAGTGCTGTTGGATGACGTTGAAGAACCGCACGGCGTGTGGCGCTCGCCAGCGCAGATCTGGGCCAATCGTTCTGCTCTATTGGGTTTTTACTCGAGTTAGATTCTCGCGTGGGTATCTCTGCTGGTCCTTTATTGCACTGGTCCTAGACCATAAACAACCCAAGAACCCGACTAGAATATTGTGGGTTTTTGAGTCACAACGTTGTTGCGTGGCTCTCTGGTCGTTTTTTTGTGTACACCCCCACACACACACACGACACATAATGTACTTTCTGAAATAGTAGAAGTAAAAATAAAAGTAAAAAATCATCATATATATAAATTAGTATTTCAAAAGTTAGTTGTTGCTTTCTAATTAATAATTTATCAATTGTGGAACCATTATTTGGTTTTGATGATAGACAGTTTTAAATGAAACCTTTTCATAACCGTTAGTACATTTACATTTAGGTCATATTTTATTACATATTTATTAACGTTATTGACTTTGCGAAGAGCAACATTTTTCAAGTTTCTAAGGTTGCACATATGTTATGCCCTTTTTTACAATATGTAATATAAGTCTGGTGTCCCCCAGAATGTGTCTGTGAAGTTTCAAAATACCCCACAGATCATTTATTATAACATTTTGAAAATGCCTATTTTGAGTGGAAGCAGAAACAAGCTGTTTTTCGGGCCTTTGTCTTTAAATGCAAATGAGCTGCTGCGCCCCGCCCCCTTTTCCAGAACAGAGCTGCGCCTTTACAGCTCGTATCTGCTAAAAAAAATCTCTGTATTTCTTATATCTGCACATGTATGTTTTATTTCTTTTTCGGTGCCTAAATCAGCCTTTTGTAATTAACCATAATGAGTTAAACTTCAGATATAGGTTTTTCTGAGAGCACACACATGCTGAACAGCATCACCGGCTTAACATATAGGCGCTGCTGTCACAGCATTGGGTACTAATCTAATACTCTATTTTCACATACATTTGTTGTTTAAATAACACACAGTTACACTAAAACAGTTCGGGGGAATAGATCTTGCTATAGACCAATACACTGTTGTTCCGGGTTTCTCTTTTGCCAAATCAAATGAACGGTGCCGGGTGGGTGGGGAAGTTTACAGATTAACGGGGCGGTATATTCATAATAGAGCCCTTTTGCCACGTCACCAAATGGGGAGCGAAATCAAGACGAGGGCTGGTCGGTTTCCTCAGACGCTTGCCCCAGAACAAGTCTTTTCCCAAAACAAGTGACTGGGTTCAATCCTTTTTCAGTTTCCTGTTTGGTTGGTGAGATGCCGTCTCCAGCGTGGACCGGATATGAACAGGGCACGTCGACTAAACCTTGGACAAGTCAGAGTTGTCATGAAATGTTACTCTTATTTAATATTTGCTTTATATTTAATATCTTATATTTTTTGATCTTTAGTTTCCAATTTATTGAATAAATACATATTTAAATTAATACCATATACACACCCCCACATATATATATATTATGTATGATATATATAGATATACGTAGTATAATGGTAGAATAATTTAAAATAATGGCCTTTCCACAGAACACAACTGCACAGTTATCCATTCAGAGGCGCCTGGTTAAAAAGAGGTACAAACGGCTGTTTCGCACAAAGTCTGGGGTCAGTAAATTTATATTTATTTATTTATTGGAGGAGAATTCGATACTTTTAATGCCACCAGAATGGCATAAAGATAATAGTGACAGTAGGCATGGGCCGGTATGAGATTTTGATGGTTTGATAACCTTAAGCAAAAATATCACGGGTTCACTGTATCACGGTATTGTCGTTACATCTCTAAAATTTCGGTGTATTGGATATTTTTAAATTGGCAAAACTGGGTTAACATTAAACAAAAACATGTTTTACGTTTCTCGCTGAAGGCACAATATATTTTTTGCTTCTTGAGCACCATACCGGAACTTTTCGGAACCAGTTAAGAATTTTGATTATTTTTTCTTTGATTTGTGTTTGTTGCCTAAAAATAAGAAAAATATCATGAGCTGACTCCTTTATTTACCCTAAATCTGTTAAGTTAGAGGAGAGTGGTGTTATTTCCTTAGCGTGTATAGTAATTCATATACATACACTCCATTACTTGGAGTTGTACCTAATCCAGCTCTAGTGGTCGCGAAGGTTTGAGAGAAGCAAACCAACATCCCGCCAATGGATGGTGCCTGGGCTGTGGGGGGTGATGATCTGGAAAATGGCTTCTCTGAAGCTGAATGTTAAAATTGACGAGTGTTATGCTTCCACCATTTGTTACGCCCATTCACGAAGCTTAGCGGACGAATGGCAGAAGCTCTGAAAATAGAGACGCAATGTACATCCTCCACGATTCTACTCGCAGCAGGAGGCGCTCCTTGTAGACAGCAATCCCAATAATGTTACTCATTGGTGTTACCGCCGTAAACCAAAGCGAAAAATATTAAGCGGCACTTAAACTGTTTTTAACATTGATAACAATACTGAATATGTTCTTCTTGTGCGCCAAATTATCATATTACAACTAATGATTTGCTGAAGATCATGAAAATTCAGCTATTTGCCTCACAAGGAATAATGACATTTAAAAGATCGTTGTAAATTTTTTTAAATATTTAAAGGGTGAATATTTGTATTATTTAGTTTTTGTAATGTAAATTTTTTTGGTGAGGCATAAGAGATTTAAGAACAGATTGTACCAGACAGATTCCAGACAGACAGACAGATAATATATAGATAGATGATAGATCGATAGAGAGATGATGATAATAGATAGCTATTATAGAATTTATTTTCAATGATCTTCACCACATTTTTGTACACAACAGAAGTTTAGGCTCCAAAAACAACCAGAAAACACCATTAAAGCCATAAAAGTAGTTCACATAATTTGTGCACTACATTGAAAGAAACCCTCATGATAGCTTTGCGTGATGGACAGTCTGAAATTTGAAGAAAACTAGTTGTTAATCCCTGAAAGTCATGCCCTCCACTTCAGCACTTGAGTCTCTTCCAGAGACTCTAAATTAAACGCCACCATGCTTACGAACCAATAAAATTAATTATGTCAATCTTAACATGTCATTTTTAAATCTTATGTGAAATGAGATTTCTGAACAGAGTTGTTCACAAGTCTCTCGTGTCTTATTGCTTAATTACAGTCCTGGTTGCTCTTGGGATCAGACACATGGGAGGTTGTGTTCGGTAAATGTGAGCTTCAATTGATTTGACACCAAATAAAAAGGTGGTCAGAGTTAGATGTGAGTATATTTAGCTCTTTAAATTGTATCAACACACAGGATAGTTTGAGTGGGTAAAGAAATCAAGCAGAAGTATTCCAGAGCACTGGGAGCCCGGCTAATGTTCAAGGTCAGTGTGTAGCCGGTGTCCAAGAGGGAATGTCTATCTCTTGGTGTTGTGGAAGAGAGAAGCACTCGGCCTTGGACTAGAGACGCCAATACTTCAGAGGTGTTCTCTCCACAACTTGTACTTGAGTTTTCTTTTCTTTCTTGTGATTAACCAAAAGAAGATATTTTGAAGAATGTTGTTAACCAAACAGCTGACGATAGCCACTGAAAATATGTTTTTTCTTGTCAGCGGATCAGCAAATGCCTGGTCATTCAGATTCATACATCTAACATCAGAAATCGACTGCAATGAAGAATGGATTCTGCATTTTAAACTGGGATTCGAGAAAATGTTTAAAATAAGAAAAGTATTACACTTCAGAAAATGTTGATGTTTTTGTGTCTTGCAGTCCTCAAGAACGACCCGCTCGGATGAGGAGAGGGACACCGGTTGGGACGCCTGGGGCACGTGGAGCGACTGTTCTCCCCACCTGCACCCCCTTCCCCCCTTTGGGAGCGGCCAGAGCCTCGTATTCTCTACGCAGGTTGTAGCTCAACGGAGCGACGGAGCGACATGAACATACAGCGTTCCCATTATCGCTCATGACAGTGCTCATAATACGCAATCCCACCTTCCTTTGTAACATCACTGTATTTAATGCTCTGATATCAGTTTCACCTTATTCTCGATGGCACACTGACTTTAACCTAAGGGCCGAGCCTCGGTGCATATGACAAAGAGTATGTAAGTTGATGAGCATGCTACAGACAATAGCTGTGAAGATGGCAGATTGCTTTCTGACAGCAAATATGTCTAACAGTATTACACTGTAATAAGTGATAGATTTACGACAGGATTTCCAACACTTAAATGGGGTAATAGGATGCCAGTTCCACAAGTTGATCAGGACTCTTTTAGGGTCTTAATGAAATTCCTCTGTAAACAGAGTTTGGTTATAAATTTCCAATGGTAGTGTATAAAAAACCCTCTTTGTACCACAGTCACAAAAACAGTCTTTTACAGAACTCAAGCCGTTTTTTGTCGACGATTTTCCTTTAACTGTAATGAGCTATGCCGACACGCACCTACTCTTCCGAGTCTGCTCTCAGACGAGAATGTACCTTCTAGCCCGACCCATTCATCGTGAAAACTGTAATTACCGCACTACTATTAGGAAAGGCGATTGACAAAAGCTATACAAAACATGCTACTACATTTTCTTTACGAGACGCGCTGGCTCCCCTCATGACATGCATTCGCGCGCCGCCAAACACTGACCCGACTTGATGGAGATCGGGGGCAACCATCCCTTCAGGAAACAATGTCTCACTGCGAGTTCGCGGCTCAGATGCGGGCGTAAATGACGACGCTCTGTTCTATTACATCACACACACAGAACCACCCCTCAACTCGCGTAGGAAGGACGTCTTATTCTGTCTCCATCTGCTGGTCAGCGCGTGTTACAATGCCGGCGGACTGCCAGGCACACGCTCACTCAGGCAGGTCTAAGGTAAAGACACCAGTCTCGTCGAGATGCTGAAACGCTTACTGTCACCATCAAAACTATCGTGGGCAGGGGCTGTCGTGTGACGTCACACCGGACAGGATTCTGAGATTGGCGATTTGAGGCAAAGGTGGGGGCACCAATATTCCCTCACACAGATCAACAATGGTCCCCGTGGATTTTATCACCCTATAGGGGGTTGTGTCAAACCTTCGCCAACACACAATCTTCCAGTGCACACTTACTTGTTAAAAGTGCCCTTGTACGCATCTATGAAACCTTAACATGTAGGGGGCTTCTAAAGTCACATCATAAATTAACAAAAACTACATCCACATTGCTGCATTACAATGGCGAAGTAGGGGTGCTGACGGTGCGCAGCCACGTGGAGGTGTAGCCCATGACACAAAATGCGGGGTGCATGGGGGTGCAGTAAGAGTTAAAAATAAAAGACAATAATCATGAACAATAAGTACATAAACCCAAATAAAACTAAATAATTGATGAATAGCATTATCATTAAACATTCATCTGAAACCAAAGTACGCCTCAAGCCTACACATGACAAGAAGCCAACGGTTAAATATGAGGTAAGTGCACTCAAAGTTGACAGATGACCAAAGTAGTTTGTTTCTTCACCCACTGAGTAAAAATGACTTAAAACATAATTGTTGCATGATTTTGGATGCTATTATAACCTGAACATGTCTCTGCCGTGACCCAAAGATAAGAACCCCATTAACGATCATTCTAACAGTAGCAGGAGAAAGAGCTCTGAGAAGGGGTCTACCCAGACAGCACACACTCGACAACATTCTCACATCTGTAACACTTAGTTTGATCTTTAACGTTAGGTCATTCCTATTCTTGAAACAAAATTAATTATTAATGTTGATTTAATATTACTCTTAATGAAAAACACACAAACACAACATCAACAATGCTACAATGACAAGTTTTTTATTATAAAAACAAAACCCACGTTTCAAACCTTTTATCAGATAAGAAAGGAAAGATCAGTGGCATAGCACATTGTAGCAGTGTAGCAAGGCAGTCATATTTTGTCACAGGCAAGGTTGGGGGCAATTCCGAGGGACAGATATGGGCCCTGCTATGGGCGCCGGCCTCGTGTCCAACACGCTTTAGAGAATTTCGCGCACTAGACACGTCCGGACTGGTCTGTGTCTCTTTTCCCGCTCTCATCTTCACCATGCAAACAGCTAATTAACCCCACATATAGTGTATATGTGTTTTGGTTTTTATGGCAAGTGGTACACTATTCTTTTTAGTTTCTGTTAGTAAGTGAAAGCTTAGAAATACTCCGTTCCTGGACAATTCTATTGTGGTTAAAATTCAGTTTGTGTCTTTTTAAAGGACGGACCTAATCAGTAAAGTCCAAGTCACCTTTATAGTATTATAGCTGCTCCTTGTAAACATAAGATCTGGGGTCGAAAAGCCAAATTCCCCCCCTCTCCCTCCTGTAACGAAGCAGATTACGGAAACTAGTGTGTCCTATACCAACAAATGATCAATCGTTAAACCATAATTTTTAAGTCAAAGAGACAGTTCACCTCACTGAATCAGTCGATGATCAACATCCCAAGCACGCAGCCTTTTAAATAGTATCTTGACAATAATGTCAACGATATAGATGGAAATGGAACCCTCCCAGGGAGACCAACTAAGCAAGTCCTGGGCGACAGCGGCACAAGGGCAACCAAAAATACCATAGGTTGCACAGGCAATGGAGGAAAAAACCTTTGGAGCACAACCACAGGCTCACCAGTCGCGAGGGGCAGTCTCCACTCCTGACATAGATCGAACACATCACATGTACGTACAAAATCCCCCCATTTAAGATCGGAATAAAACAGACCGCCATGAACAATATTAACAAACAATTATTAAAGGATGGCAATACAACTTTTATGGGAAAATTTGGGTCTGTATGTTGTTTCAGGGTTGGCATCACCTGAGGTCCTATGAGGGGTTGGCATCATCTCTTCTAAGGTGTTCTGGATCCAGACTGAAGCTTGTGATTAAATCCCTAGCAGTAACAACCACTTGCGCATGGCAATCCCGCCTCCCCCCCTGGCAACAAAAGAGAAAAAAATACCGAACATAATTAGCGTACGCTGCTGTTCTCCACCCCACAAGCAAAATTGATTCTGTTTACCTAACCACAAACTAACAGAATAATAAGGTGCATTGCACTCAGACTATACTGCCCAGTAAAAGACTTACGGACGAAAGATGCAGTATTTGATATGCCTTGGCTAAAGAGATGTGTCTTTAATCTTGATTTAAACAGAGAGAGTGTGTCTGATCCCAGAACATTTATCAGGAAGGCTATTCCAGAGTTTCGGAGCCAAATGTGGAAAAGCTCTACTTCCTTTAGTGGACTTCGCTATCCTAGGTACTACCAAAAGTCCAAAAAGAGTTTTGCGACCTTAGGGAGCATGATAGATTGTAGCATGGTAGAAGACTAGTTAAGAACGCAGGAGCTAACCCATTAAGGGCCATATAGGCAAGTAATAATATTTTGTAAATGATACGGAACTTAATAGGTAGCCAGTGCAGAGACTGTAAAATTTGAGTAATATGATCATATTTTCTTGATGGTACCACGGGCCAATCTAGCGTGAAGATGCAGGACACCTTCCTAGCAGTGATTACAATATCCAGTCTGAGGTATGGAAGGCATGAAGTCTAGCTTTCTGCATCGAAAAGTACTCCATGTTCGTAACTTGGCACTGTTTTCTTAAGCATGGATGAATGCTGTTTTGTCAATCGGGTTATAATATGATTTTCAAAAGACAAGTTGCCATCTAATATAACACCCATATTTTTGACCATAGAGGAAGTACGTCCCCCCCCCCACCTCTAACTGTCTAGTTACAAAATTGTTATCCAAGAGATTGTGTACTGTCTTTTGGTCCAATAAGGAATATCTCTGTCTTATCCGAATTTAATAGGAGGAAATTATTGGTCATCCAATCTTTTAAATTATTAACACACTCTGTTTGCTTAGATATTTTAGAAGTTTCATCTGGTCTTGTTGGAGATATATAGTTGAGTATCATCGGCATACAGTGGAACACTCTACTCCCCGTATTTTTAATACTATGTAACAAGGGTGTCACCACCCATTTACTGTATCGACAAGATAGCAGGAGGACCTGGACAGATCATTGTGGCACTCCCAATCATGATTTACGGTCGAGGAATTGAGCTGACTCCCATTCTAACCATGAACACGGTGCGTAGAGAGAGGACAGCGCTAAGGAGCTAAACACCTCTTCACAAGCCTGCACACCTGGAATACTCGTCATCGACAAGCCTGGCACGCTGCAGTGACAGCTGACCCCCGCTCCTGAGCGATGCCTTGATCACCCCATTTAGCTTCTCAAAACAAACAGACTGCCTAAATAAACAGATAAAAAACATTCATGCGACTTTCACAGTATTATAGCTTTAAAAATTAACCACCTACGATAACCATGCGCGCGCGAGGCACAATCCACAATAGTTGCTGCGGAGAGTGGAAGCTAAACGCCTAGACCGTCTGCCGGCCAGACCGCGCCAGCCAGTGGGATCACCTTGATGTTTAGTTTTTAATAACAGGTGCAAAAGTAAAAACTATGCCGACATTTTGATCATAAACCGTAAGAGTTCATCATTCGGAACGTGCATAACAAGGCGTCTACTTGTCACTCTGTGTGCGCACACAACTAACAAATATCAACCAACTAAACATTGTGGTTTGATAACTCAGGTGAAAAACAAACCAGGAGCGTTCTGTCATCCTTGGTACTTGCAGCCAGGCAGCGCTTCACCGACATGATTAAACTATATCTAAGAATGCTGAAAATCTATTTAAAAAGAAATACCATTCAAATCGAAAACCAAAAATCTTTCATTAGATCCGTAAGATGCCATTCTCTCTAAAGGCACATCCAATGAGGATGGCCAGTCAGGTTTGTCAAATTAATTTTTGCAACATTGACTCAGAAAACATTAGTTTATTAACAAATAATTCAAATATCCCCTCACTATTTTTTTTTACTTTTTTTGTTTGTTTTTATTTTATTATTATTATTTTGTTTGTTTAGTTTTTGGGCTGATGTGCCAAAATCGTGTTTGCATTCAGTAGCCCATATGGCAGCATTTTTGTGCCACATTTAAAAATAACTAAATAAATAAGATTAATGTCATAATATTTTTAAGAATAAAGTTAAAATTACGATAATAAAATCATGTTATATAATGTGAAAATTACACCCATAGGCCTACTCCTCCTCCAAAAAAAAAAAAAAGTCTGTGGCATCCGTCATTCTTTAGATTTTTTTAAAAAACTGATTGATTGATTCATGAGACATTCGTTTGTATTAAGTTGTTCTGATTTTTTTCAACAAGCATTCAAATATTCATGTTTATTTTGTGCTGCAAATATTAAAGAAGAAAATATAATTTATTCATATGCAGCTTGAACTGAGGCGAATTATCTCACTACAAATTAAAAAGAGCGTAAAAAGACGTTTGTTGTTTGCATTTTATCATAAAATTGACAGAAGGCCGAGACTTTGTAGTAACAAAGCACAAAGATGCGATTATTGGGTGGCTTGCGTGCTACAAATAATGACCCCACGACTTTGAAAAACTTTAATGGTCCACATTTGTTACTGGGGGCGACTGGACTCGCTGTTCCGCCATGAATAGACTGATGTACCCGCACGTTCGTTGTAACACAAATAAATGAAAGGTTTTTGGATTTTCCAATAATGCTTATGGCTCATTATTATTAATCGAAAACAACAACAAAAACATTAAACTTTGAACATTTATTAACAAAATAAATAAGGATATATTTTACTCGCGTTTAACACAAATAAATAGCATATGGATTTCCCCTCAAGCTACCTTAAAAAGTTCGTAGTTTGTGGTTTATTACCTTATTAATTAAAACACATCAGCCATAAAAAAGTACAATGGCAAATTCGCAAATATTAAACATCTACCTTGCATTGACAAAACTAATAAGATGGATATAGTCGTTGAAACCCAAATAAATAAGGTATTTTCCCTAATTTAAAACGAATGCTTAGTTTGTGGCTCATTATTATTTTATCTCTAATGAAAACCTAGCCAACAAAAGACACTCAATCTAGATATAATGAATAATGAAAGTTTATTAAAGGAAAGTGCCGCTTTGGGATAAGCATATAATGTCAGTCTTCTCGCGCACTCTTGTCACGTGAACCAACCTTCCCCCCATGTTAATTCTCAAAACCTCCAGTCAAAATAAGTTCCCGTGGATGCCGCTTTAAAGGTGCCATAGAATGCAAATACACTGAACTATAAGGTGTGTGAACACACGTGTGGGCTGCGTGTGTGAAAACAACCAGCCTAACCATGGTAAAAAACATCCAACCCCAATCATTGTTTATCCATCCCAACTAAATCATAAACAAGTCTCTCCACATGCAGTTCCAGATTTCAACTCTATGACGTCATACTCGGCGAAATCCCCACCCCTTTTGTGACGCTCTCTGCCCTATTAGCCTATACACAGCCCTGAGTGAGAAGCAGCGGTCCGCCATTACTGTTTTCTTGCTGTAGCTGCAGGAGATACAATGTCAGCACCAAAGAGCCATTAAAAGTGTAGTGTGTTGGGATCCAACACGAACATAGGAGTCTCCATAGACCTGACCTTGCACGGACACCGGTGCGTTTAAATCTTCATTTTCAAAGGAAAGTGTTCCGGGAAAAAAAACTGAAAGTACTATACGTTTGTGATAACATTTCGCCAGACTGCCTCACAATATGACGGTCAGTTCCAGTGCTGGAGTTGTGCAACCAGATGTTTCTGAACACGAGGGACGGACTACCAACGCTTGCGTGCCGCAAACGCTCAGACTCCAGCCACAGTCAAGCATCAAGCACATCCCCTATTTTGTTTTCCAAAAGACGCTTCTTGGCTCTCGTAAGGCTAAATGTTGCCCAAGTACCCATTGTCTCTGGCCTTTGTCATAATGCTGCCTTCCCGGTGCGACCAGCATGCTCGTTAAAATAGGGAATGTGGTACGTAAAAAATTGCATTTTGGAGCAATGTGACCGGTCAGTAACACCGGTCACCAACCAGAACGGTAACACGCTATGCCCGCGACATGAGCTATTGAAGTCCAGCAACTCTTCTGAATGTGGAAGGCGGAGCACCAGCCTCATTTCATTACATGGGGACTAACACACAAAAACAGGGCATTTTGGTCCTACCTGAAAGTCGCGCACAAATGCAATTTCAAGGCCTATCATAGTGACTTATTCGTTTGGGTAGTTTGAGATAAAACTTCACATAAACACTCTGGGGACATCAGAGAACAATTAAAAAAAAATCTCTTTCTTATTTACCCCTTAAAAAACAACTGTTTATAATAAATGTTTTTTGCAAGTAAAAACTCCAAATTATCCATCATGAAAAACTGTAAATAACAGATCATTGCATTATATGTAATTTTACTGTAAAATACTGCAAATTTTTAAAAACTATGAGTTACATTATAACTTACAGTGAAGAACATTTAAAATCAGTCACACGATTTTGTTGAGACACCCCGTCAACTTTAAAAACATTATGACCTGTCGGCGTGTGTCGACATACAGCGCAACTCTGCTCACAGTGACCCGAGTTCGATTCCCATCATGAGGTCCTTTGCCGATCCCCCTCCCTCTCTCCTCCCAGAGGATGCTGTTATCCTGACATGTGATATTCATCATGTAGTTTTATCTTGTGTATTATCATGATGGTTATCAGTACACTTTAAGGTGAAAAAACTATCAAATTTGATAGTTCAAGTAAAATGCTATATTGACATAGCAACTGATGAACTATACAGATATAAGCTGTATACTCGCAGAAATTTGCCATTCCATAATACCTTGAATACAATGCCACCATAGTTGATAGATATTATTATTTTTTTTGTTTTTTTGAGCGA
>JADLZN010011810.1:0-23032 GCA_018155175.1 Sinocyclocheilus anophthalmus
GTTTGTTTGTTTGTGTGTGTGAGTGTGTGTGTGCGTGAGTGTGTGAGTGTGTGTGGGTGTGAGAGAGAGTGTGAGTGAGGGTGTGTGTGCACGCGAGTGGAATCTGGTGTTGTGGTGCCGATTGTGAAATCGGTGTGTTGTGTGTGTGTGTGGTGGGTGGTGTGTGTGTGTGTGTGTGTGTGGGTGTGAGTGTGTGAGTGAGAGAGAGAGTGTGAGGGAGAGGGGTGGTGTGCACGCAGAAAAGTACAGATCAAAAAATGACACACATGCTGTGTTGGTGTGTGTGTGTGTGTGCGATTGTGAATCTGTGTGTGTGTGCGTGAGTGTGTGCCGAGTGTGAGTCTGTGTGTGTTTGTGTGTGTGTGTTGGGTGTGTGTGTGTTGTGTCTGTGTGTGTGTGTGCGAGTGTGTGCGTGTGAGTGAGTGAGTATGTGTAAGTGAGTGAGTGTGTGCGTGTGAGAGTGCCTGGAATGCGAGAGTGTGAGTGGGTGGTGAGGCATGTGAGTGGTGTGTGTGTGTGTGTGTGTGAGTGTGGTGTGTGTGTGTGTGGTGTGTGTGATCTCGGTGTATGTGTGTGAGTGTGCCTGTTGATGCGAGAGTGTGCGTGTGGTGTGAGTGTATTGAGTGTATGTGAGTGTTGTTGTCGTGAGTGTGCCTGTTAATGCGAGAGTGTGAGTGTTTGTGAGTGGTATGTGAGTTTAATGTGAGTGTGTTGTTGTGTTGTGTTTGTGTGATGTGTGTGTTGTTGTGAGTTTGTGTGTGGTGTGGCGATTCTTGTTGATCTGTGTGTGTTTGTGTGTGTGTGTGTGCGCGAGTGTGAGTCTGTGTGCGAGTGTGTGTGTGTGTGCGAGACTGTGTGTGTGTGTGCGTGTGATAGTGGTTAGTTTTGGTGAGTGTTTGTGTGCGAGGTGGTGGGTCGTGTGTGTGTGTTGTGTGTGTGTGGGTGGTGTGTGTGTGTGAGTGTGTGTGTTTTTTTGTGTGTGTGTGTGTTGTGTGTGTGGTGTGCGCAGATGTGTGAGTCTTGTGCTAGTGTGTGTGGTGTGTGTGAGTCTTGTTGTGTTGCGAGTGTATGCTTGTGATTGGCCCGTGAATGCGATATGTGAGTGTTATGGGTGTGTGTGTGTGTTTGTGTAGGTGTGTGTGTGTGGTTTTGTGTGTGTGTGTAATGTGATGTGTGGGTGTGTGTGTGTTGTGTTTGGTTGTGTGTGTGTGTTTGCACTCACAGGTGGTGTTTCCCTGCATCTGTATGACACATTTAGCATCTCGGCTGGTTTCGCGGGAGTTAAAGGGCCGAACTCTAACCGCTACCTTCACTGAGGCGGCCATCCTGAAACACAAAATAACAGCCAATCAGGATCAGACACACTACAGGAAGTCCCTCCGGACCAATCAGAGCCCAACGTTCCTTTGTGAATCACATCAAACTCCCAGAAACCCTGAAACGATGGCTGTTGAGAATGGGACACTAGCGAGAAGTCTCTTCTGCTCACCAGGGCTGCATTTATTTGATCAAAAATACAATAAAAACAGAAATATAGTTCGTTTTAAAACAGCCCCCCCTTGTGTTTCTATGTGAATATCTGTTAAACTGTAATGTATTTCTGTGATGTGCAGCTGTATTTACAGCATCATTCCTCCAGTCTTCAGTGTCACATGATCTTCAGAAATCAGTATAATATGCTGATCTGCTGCTCGAGAAACATTTCTGATTATTATCAATGTTGAACACAGTTGTGCTGAACAATATTTCTGTGGAAACCGTGATAAATTTAATTTTTCAGGATTCACAGATGAATATAATATTTAAAAGAACAGCATTTATTTAAAATAGAAATCTTCTGTAACATTATAAATGTCTTTACTGTCACTTTTGATCAGTTTAATGCATCCTTGTTGAATACAATTTTTAATTCCTTTTTTAAAAAATCTACTGACCCAAACTTTTGAATGGTAGTGTATCACAGTTTCTAAAAAAATATATAGCATTTTTATTATTGATAATAATAATAAATATTTATTGAGCAGCAAATTACTTTTGCTTTAATTTAGTTAAATAATGAGTCAAGAAAGAGTTGTAAAAATCATCACACTGGACATAAAAGGACAAGCTGAGCACGTTGCATTGTGGGATAGAGTGTCTAACACAGTGTGGCAGATTTTGACAAATGTCTGTTTCACATGTATACAAATACACGGAAACACACGAGACTCAAACTCTCTCTCATTCCTCCATTGTGTCGTTTTCAGTCCCTCTTGTTCTGTGTGTGTTTGCGAACACATTCCAGCTGCTGTGTGTGTGAGTGTGTGTGTGCGTGCGTGAGAGAGTATGTGTGTGTGTGTGTGTGTGCGTGTGTGTGTGCGTGTGTGTGTGTGTGTGTGTGTGTGTATGCGTGAGTGAGAGAGTATTTGGTGTGTGGGTGGTGTGCTGTGTGTGTGCGTGAGTGTGTGTTTTGAGTGTGTGTTGGAGTGCTCTTGAGAGAGATGGTGTGTTGTGTGTGGGTGTGTGGTGTGTGGAAGTGTGTGTGCATGTGTTGTGTTGTGTTGTGTTGTTTTGTGTTGTGTTGTGTTGTGTTGTGTGTGTGTGAGAGAGTGTGTGTGTGTGTGTGTGTGAGAGAGAGAAAGTGTGTGAGTGAGAGAGGTGTGTGTGTGTGTGGATTGAGTGAGTGATTGATGTGAGTGATGAGTGAGGTGTGTGTGGTGCATGTGTCGTGAGAGACCAGGGGGTGTGTGTGTGTGTGTGGTGTTGTGTGTGTGTGTGTGTTGTGTCTCAGATTGTGTGTGTGTGTGTGGTTGTGAGACTGTGTGTGTGCATGATAGGTAGTGTGTGTGTGTGTGTGTGTGTGTGTTTGAGTGAGTGAGTGAGTGGTGTTGTGTGTGGTGGCATGTGTGTGCGTGAGATAGTGTGTGTGTGGTGGGTGTGATGTGTGTGTGCTTGCGTGTGAAGAGTGTGTGGTGTGGGGTGGGAGAATGATGTGTGTCATGAGAGAGAGTGTTGTTGTGTGTGTGTGTGTGTGAGTGAGTGAGTGATTGTGTGCTGTTTGCGTGAGAGAGTGTGTGTGGTGTGGTTGTGTTGTGCCATGTGTGTGTGTGTGTGAGAGGTGAGTGTGTGTGTGTGTGTGTGTTTTGTTTGTGTGTGTGTGTGTGTGTTGGGGGTGTGGGTGTTTGTGAGAGATTGAGTGAGTGAGTGAGTGTGGTGTGTGTGTGTGAGTGTCTGTGAGTGTGTCTGTGTGTGTCTGTTTGTGTGTGTGTGTGTGTGTTGTGGTGTGTGTGTGTGTGTGTGTGTTGTGTGAGTGAGTGTGTGTGTGTGTGTGTGTGTTTTTTTGTGTGTGTGTGTTTTTGTGTGTGTGCGTGTGTGTGTGTGTTGTGTGTGGTGTGTGTGTGTGTGTGTGTGTGTGTTTTTTTTGTGTGTGTGTTTGTGTGTGTGTGAGGTGTGTGTGTGTGGGTGTGTGTGTGAGAGATAGTGAGTGTCTGTGTGTGTGAGTGTCTGTGTGTGAGAGAGTGTGTGTTTGTGTGTGTGAGAGTGAGTGTGTGTGTTTTGTGGGTGTGAGGTGTGTGAGGAGTGAGTGAGTGTGTGTGTTTGAAGAGAGAGGCTGGGTGTGTGTGTGGGTGGTGTTGTGTGGTTGTGGTTGTTTTGTGTTGTGTTTGTGAGTGAGTTGAGTATTAGTGATTTAGCCATTGGCTAATAAATTATTAGATTTTACACGCCAGTATGTGTGTGTGAGGCATTCAACACAGATTTTCACTCGATAAACAAGCTAACTGAGCGCTTGAGAGTTTCGCTCTCCGTCAAGCGAGCTGTACTATTTGGATGCACACAATGGATCATGTCATGTACTCAATGCATGCGCAGTATGTAGCACGCAGCGCACCTGTATTTGACGTACCGTAAACTAGTGTGAAGGCACACGACTCGCCGGCACTTTACTGATAGCGCTGTGTTTCTCACACAAGCAAAGAGAGAGAACGACAGTCTTGTATGTAAAACATATTCTTGTTGATTTTTCCGTCAAAATACACAGTTTTCATTTAGAAATTATGCAGCTTTTAAGGACAGCAGAAGATATCCGGTTTCTCGCAGTGGGGCGGAGCTAATGCGCGCACAAGCTCTCTGGCTGAGCGCTCAGCTATTCCCTCCCTCTTTTGATTTTCAGCAAATCAGTTCGGTGAACGCTACAACATTATTATATTCATGACCCAGCAAAATAATAGTAGGATTTGTGCAGTAGTATAGTAGTATCTTTTTAATAATAATTCGGTTACCTAGACCAACAATGTCTCAAGCACCACCAGTCCTAAGTTCTGTTAAAATGACAAATATGCATTCATTCATGGTTACCAAGTTTTAGTTCTAATCACTAGTTCTATCATTAAATAGTGCTTAATTATCATAATATCATAATATAATGCTTGATTGGCTGAAGTTAAGAGTGCACATTCAGTTATTTAAGAAGCTGTTCCGTTTTATAAAGATAAGCTGATTGGGTGGAATCATATGTGTGTGTGTGTGTGTGTGTGCTTGTTTGTGTGTACCTACTTAACCATATTTTGTGGACAGATTTGTACCCAAAAGTTAGCAAAACCTGACAAAATCGGCAAAATCCTCAATTTGTGAATGTCCTCATTTGTAAAACTGTTATAAAATAAAGTAAACAAAGTTTTTTTTACTTTTTAAATTGTAAAAATGCAGAAAGTTTTCTGTGAGGGGTAGGGTTATGGGTGGGTTTAGGTTAAAAAGTGTATAACTATCTGTATATAAAAACAATAGAAGTCTATGTAATGCCCCCATTTAGATCGCTAGTAAACGTGTGTGGGTGTGTGTGGTGTGTTTGTGTGTGTGAGAGAGTGAGTGTGAGAATGTGTGAGAGTGAGTGTGTGTGTGTGTGTGTTGTGTGAGAGAGAGTGAGACTGTGTGTGTGTGTTTGAAGTGCTTTGTGTTGTGTGTGTTTGTGTGTGTGTGTGTGAGAGAGTGAGTGTGTGTGTGTGTGTGTGTGTGTGTTTGTGGTGTGTGTGTGTGTGTGTGTGTGAGAGATTGTGTGTGTGTGTGTGTGTGTTTTTGTGTGTGTTTGTTTGTGTGTGTGTGAGAGAGTGTGTGTGGTGTGTGAGACGAGAGAGTGGGTGGAGTGTGTGTGTTGTGTGGTGTGGTGATTCTGTGTGTGGGTGTGTGTGGTGATAGAGAGAAGAGTGAGTGTGTGTGGGTTGTGAGAGAGAGAGAGTGAGTTGTGGGTGGTGTGTTGTGGTGTGTGGTTTTTGTGGTGTGTGTGAGAGAGAGAGTAGTGATGGTGTGTGTGTTTGTGAGAGAGAGAGAGTGAGTGTGTGTGTGTGTGAGAGAGTGTGTGTGTGTGTGTGTGTTTTTGTGTTTGTTTGTGTGTGAGAGAGAGAGAGTGAGTGATCATGCCAACAGCACTGTTTTAAACTCTTGTCCACGTCAGTCACACACTCAGTGTTTAAATGTTAGTCAAACCTGAGATCTGGTTCAGGTCTCACATGAGCTGCGTGAAGATCAGTGACTGAGAGATCAGAGCCTCACACACAGCGTCACACGACTTCAGAAGACCGAGATATATATATAGAGAGAGAGAGAAGATATGGGCCATTCTACAGAACTGGTTCAAAGTCAGAGTTGGAAATGTCTTGAAAAAATGTCTTTTTCCCAAAACAATTAGTATGTATGCAAATTGTATAATATCCAAGGTACACATTTCTAGTAATTGTTCAGTTAATTCTTATATTGTATTTTCAGAAAGTTTTGGAATATTTGTCCTCTCCTCAAATTTGTCCCTACCGAAACACAGTAATAATAATTTAATTAGAAGGGTTATATTGACCTATTAAGATTTTGCTTACATCTAGATTGTAATTTTTACTTTTTTTTTTATTAACATTTTTAACAATATTTCAAGTGCTCGTTGTATTTTGACTCCAATTTTTCTTTGTAAAAGGCAACAAGTTGATCATACCGATTTCAAAGTTAAGAATTCATTAGTTTGAATATACATTGAACCAAAAACTATCATAACATCTTAGTTGATAATTCAGTATACTTTATTTTTGACAAAACATCCCATGTTTTGGTAGTGACAGTAATGCTTTGGTAGCAACCACATCACATTACAGAATTTTAACTTGCATACTAAAACACTACTAAAACATACTAGAATACAAAAAGATGCATAACTGTACTAAAAAACATTTATTTCCCCCCAAATATGAGGATCATGTGTTTGTTCTGTCACTACCAAACCAATGATGACATGCTTCGGTCGTGACAATTCTATAAAATTAATAAAGATGTCACTACCGAAACTCCACCAAATGTTTCGGTAGTGACAATTTTAGATACTTTTGAACCTAGCTCAAAGATGCTAATCAGCACATGGTTAGGTAGCACAGTTCTGAACAGTTGTACACATATAAAAACTAAATGTTATGGAATAACTCCTTAAAAAGTGTGCTTAATTGCAGAAAAAAGGTGTTCGGTAGTGACATTCCTTAAAGTTACACACAGAACACATTTACCTCAAAATGATGAGACCCATCTACTCTCACCTTGTAGCTGTGAGAGGGAGGGACACAGGAATATTTCCTGATCATACATTTACGTTTAGTTAAATCAGTCTCGGCCAATAGACTAAAACATACACAGTTTCGGTAGTGACGTGAAAAATGCGGGACACTTTTTTTTTTACATAAAGCTGTCATATTTACATAGAAAATATTAAATACATGGTCGTTTTGTTTGTTTTTTAATTCACTTTTTTAAAAAAATCCGAAAGAGCTTACAAAAGAGTTTTCGAAAAAAATTTCCAAAAAGTTATTTCAATATGAATTTTCTCAAGTTGAAATGTGGGGTTGTGGCTCGGCCACAGCCACCTCCCATGAAGTACCCAATAAATGATGATGATATATATATATTAAGCTTACTAATATTTGAAATATTATTGTGGGTTTCCACAGATAATAGAATAAATCTTAATAACTCGAAGACTGGAATACGATATGCTTTTTTAAAATGTGTTGTTTGTTGTGGGTACAGCAGTTTTCCCCAATTCTGTAGAAATGCCCATATATATACGACTGATGATAGTACAGTAAAACATGCATCATCTCTCATATACACAATACAGGACTCACCACTTGAGGGAGCTGATAAGAACAATCATTAAATCCTGAAATGTAAATTAGTAAATATTTGATTTGTTTAGCTGCATGTCATGTGGCTATTAACAGTCATTAGAGAACTGTGAAGATGTGAATGTGTTGATAGAGTACTACTCAAATATTACATCTCAGGTGGACTTCAAGAAACTATTTGAGCTCAAAAGGGCTTCGCCTGATAAAAATAAATTATGAATCACTGCATTAATATAATAAATGTGTGTATTAGCAATCAGTGTTGCTAATACACTATTATAATTTTCATTGTTTTTTTTTGTTGTTTGTAAATGTCAGTTTTAATTGTAAATTTTAATATTTAGTTTTAGTTAGTTTTAGTTCATTTTACATTTGCATCTCCAATGTATCTTGATTTAAGGATGTTTAGATATTTTTACTGGAAAACAAGACAAATGCATGTTTCACAGTTCATGCAACATTTAACTCCACGACTTCATGAGTTAGAGACGTTCTGCTTTGACTTGAGACTTTGTAAGACCACAGAAACATGAATGTGGGAACACACCACACACAACTTATACTCACACCCACAACACACACATTAACTCACACACACACACACACAACACACACATTACTCACACACACACACTTATACTCACACAACCTTATCCTCACACACACACCCCACTTATAATCACCACACACACATTTATACTCACACCCACCCACACGTATTACTCACACACAACACACTTATACTCAAACACACACACGCCAAACATGTATACTCACACACACACACTATACTCACACACACTTTTATACTCACACACACACCACCCTTATATCACACAACCATTTATACTCACACACAGCACACCACATACGCACACACACTACACACACCTTATACGCACAACACACATGATACTCACCCACACCAACACTTATACTCCACCACACTTATACTCACACACAAATGTATAATCACACACACACATTTATACTCACCACACACACTTAACTCACACACACTTCTACTCACACACACTTATACTCCACACACCCACACACCACACACACTTACTCACACACACACATACACTTACTCACTCACACACACACAACTTATACTCCACACCACAATTATACTCACACACACACCACACTTAATAATCCACACACACACTGATACTCACACCCACCACTTATACTCCACCACACACATTTATACTCACACACCACACACACCGTACTCCTCACACACACTTATACTAACACACCCCAACACCACATTTCTACTCACACACACACAATTTCTACTCACACACACTGATTACGCACACACACACACAACGTATACTCACAACAACACACACATTTTATACTCACAACACAAACACATTATTATACTCACCCACACAACTGATACTCACACCACCCACACTTCTACTCACACCCCACACACAAACATTTATACTAAACACACACACGGCTCTCAACACACTTCTATCACACACACACACACACACACACACACACTTATACTCACACACACAAATGTTATACTCACACACACACCCTTATACTCACACAACACACACAATATACTCACACCACACTTATACTCACACACACACACCACACATTATACTCACACACACACACATTTATACCTCACACACACTTATACTCCCACACACACACACTTATACTCCACACACACAATTTTATACTACGACACAACACACACACATTATTCTCAAACACTATATACTCACACACCACCCATTTATACTCACACATAACTTATATCACACACACGTCACCCTGCCACTACCAACACACTCTATACTCACACACACACACACACACTTACTACTCACACAAACTTATACTAAAAACACACAATTATATCCACACACCCACCATATACTCACACACCACACACACACACCAGACCCACACTTTGTTTTTCTGAAACCCTTTTCCACAACAACACATTTATATCCAACACACCAAACTTATTAATCACACACATTATACTCACCACACCACACACTTATCCTCACACACCCACTTATCCTAACACACAATTTTACTCAAACCACACCACACGTATACTCACACCACAACTGAATACTAACACACCAAAACACACAGGATACTACAACACACACATTTTTACTTCACCACACACACCACACTTATAACTCCAACAAGAACTATACTCCACCACACACCACACACTCTACTCACACACACGACAAAACACAACATTTATGACTCAACACACACACCACACTTATACTCACAACACTTATACTCACTCACACACAAACACACACTTATACGCACACACACAAAACCATTTATACTAACACACACACACACATTTTTACTCACACAACCACACACTTATAACTCCACAACACACCACAACCACCACTTATACTCACACCAAAACACACAAAAAGCACTTATACTCACACCACACACACCCACTTTATTACTAACCACACACACCACAGCTTATTACTCACACACACACTACACACTTTACTCACACCCACCAACACAGCATTTATTTACTCACCCACACACACACAAAATTTATACTAACACACACACAACACTATTTATACTCACACAAACCCACACATTTTATACTCAACTACAACACACAATACTAACACACACACAACACACACAACCGTATACTCACCACCCACACACACCAAAGACTATATAGGATCACCAACACACACCACACAGCAGAATTATACTCACACACCACACCAGCAACCAGACGCTTAAAGCCAACCACACAAACAACAATATCATAATACTATATAAAGAGCATGAATTTCGAAGGCACTATTTTGTGCGGTTAAAACGGTTTCATGCAAGAAACAATGGATCTCACATAGTGTGTTGTGGTTGATAGTTGAGAGAGGATGCACTATCTACAGTGAGAAGATTTTCAGTGTAAACAGCTTGCAGCTTGGGAGCTTCTGTGTCAGATTGGGATCGGTGATCCAAGTCAGCGTCAGAAAACACGTCAGTAATATATCCAGAGATATCAACTCTGCCAATGAAGCAGCTCAGCCTTTACTGCATTCTCGCAATCAAGCAGGTTTTAGAGTCTCCCAAGATCTGATTCAATCAGGGATCTTTTGAAGGAGCGTTTGTTGGACAGCATAGCTTTACTTCACTGTTCCTCAGCGGAGGACATGATCCTTCACAAGCCTCCAGAACATCCTCACATCTTAGGCAGGAGCCTGTAGTCTTCTCAGCTCCCATCATCTTGCATTTTTTATGTTTGGATCATTCAGCCTGAGATTATTACTATTGCTGGAGATAAAGAGCCAGACTGAATTTCAGAGACCTTAATAGTCGGACTGAACTGTTAGAAAAGCTCCACTGCTGAATATACAGCACAAGATTCAGAATTCATCACAAAAATATCGCATACATAATCGCACACCTCTGAATAAGAACGGAGTCTTTCCTCAAGACCATTCTCAATATAAATCCACGCCAAACAATCCCCCAACAGAAACACAGCACACAGAACACAGTACACAGAACACAGAACACAGCACACAGCACACAGAACACAGTACACAGAACACAGAACACAGCACACAGCACACAGAACACAGTACACAGAACACAGAACACAGCACACAGCACACAGAACACAGTACACAGAACACAGAACACAGCACACAGCACACAGAACACAGTACACAGAACACAGAACACAGCACACAGAACACAGAACACAGAACACAACACAACACAACACAACACAAAAAACAACACACAACACAACAGCACAAAAACACAGAACACAGCACACAGAACACAGCACACAGAACACAGAACACAGCACACAGCACACAGAACACAGTACACAGAACACAGAACACAGCACACAGAACACAGCACACAGAACACAGAACACAGCACACAGCACACAGAACACAGAACACAGAACACAGAACACAGCACACAGCACACAGCACACAGAACACAGAACACAGCACACAGCACACAGCACACAGCACACAGCACACAGAACACAGCACACAGAACACAGAACACAGAACACAACACAACACAACACAACACAAAAAACAAAACAACACAACACACAGAAACACTAAGCCAGAGAGTCACCAGAACACAGCAACCAGCACACAGAACCCAGCACACAGAACACAGAACACAGCACACAGCACACAGAACACAGTACACAGAACACAGAACACAGCACACAGCACACAGAACACAGTACACAGAACACAGAACACAGAACACAGCACACAGCACACAGAACACAGTACACAGAACACAGAACACAGCACACAGCACACAGAACACAGTACACAGAACACAGAACACAGCACACAGCACACAGAACACAGTACACAGAACACAGAACACAGCACACAGCACACAGAACACAGCACACAGAACACAGCACACAGAACACAGAACACAGCACACAGCACACAGCACACAGAACACAGAACACAGAACACAGAACACAGAACACAGCACACAGCACACAGCACACAGCACACAGAACACAGCACACAGCACACAGAACACAGTACACAGAACACAGAACACAGCACACAGAACACAGAACACAGCACACAGCACACAGCACACAGAACACAGTACACAGAACACAGAACACAGCACACAGAACACAGCACACAGAACACAGAACACAGAACACAACACAACACAACACAACACAAAAAACAAAGCAAAGCAAAACAAAACAAAAACGCAAGACAAAACAAAGGAAAAGCAAAAAAGCACACAGCACACAGAACACAGAACACAGAACACAGCACACAGCACACAGAACACAGTACACAGAACACAGAACACAGCACACAGCACACAGCACACAGAACACAGAACACAGAACACAACACAACACAACACAACACAACAGAACACAACACAACACAACACAACACAAAAAACAAAACAACAAAAAACAAACAAACACAGAACACAGACACAGAAACACAGACCCAGCCCACCCACAGTAATCAAGCACACAGAACACAGCACCACAGAAAACGAACCAAAGCCAACAGCTCACAGACACACAGCAAACATACACAGCACACCGCACACAAATTATTCCGCGATTAGGTCTCTCACCTTCGCCGAGTTCCGCTGACCGCCGGTGTGTCGCTGCAGAGCTTCCCGTGAGGTACCGGCGGGGGCGCTGCGGCTCTCCGGCTCGGACTTTCACTCCGTTTATATTTACTCACAAACTTCGACAGTATTTGACGTTATTTCTCGGTTATCCGCGCCGCCTCGTGAAATCCGCGCGAGATTCCCGCCGCCGTCACGAGCGCCTGTCAGAAACTTTCCCGCGGAGGCCGCGAGCCCTTTCGCCGCAATCCCGCCGGTGACGGTGCTCTCCAGCCGCGGGAAGCCCGTTCGGTGCGTTTCGGGGATGATGAGGGTGTGTTAAGGGAGAAAAGAAGGAGAAATAAAGAGAAAAGGTCGCCGCTGGCCGCCCCCCGCCCCGTCCTGTCCTCGCGCAGCCCAGAGTCCGGCGAGTGACGTCACCACGGCGAACCGGACACCGGGGCGGAGCCTCAATAACACACCAAATCACACAACCACAACATCACACACACACTCACAACACACACACACACACAATCACACACCACACACACACACACACACACTCACCACACACACACACACACACTCACACACACACACACACAACTCAACAACACTTCACACACACACACACACACACACCAATCACACACACACACACACACACCACACTCCACCACACAAACACATTCTCTCTCTCTCACACACACACCCACACTCACACACAAACACACACACACACACACTCTCTCTTTCTCACTCACTCACTCACTCACACACCTCACACACACACACACACCACACTCACACACACACACACACACACACACTCACACACACACCCACACACAAACACAAACACACACACACAAACACACAAACACACACACACACACACCCCACACGCTCACACACACTCACACAACACACAAACATCACACACACACTCACACAAACCACACACTCACACACACACACTCTCAAACACACACACACTCACTCACACACAACACACACACACACAACAAACACACACAAACACACACACTCACTGATTTTCACACATCTTCATATTATTTTTACACCCACACACACTTCTCCCCACTCTCACACCACAACACACTTCACCATACCACACACACACTCTCACAACAACCACACACAAACTCTCACACTCTCTCACACACCCACACACTCTCTCCACCCCACACACACTCTCACACACACACACTCTCACACACCAAAACACACACACACACACAAAAACACATTTTTTATTCTTTTTATTCCACACCTTTTTACTCCCTTCACACTCTCTCTCACACCACACACACTCTCACACACACCACAAAAACTCTCTCACCCCAACACCAACCACACTCTCTCTCACACCACACAACACATTACACACACACACCCCCCACACACACACACACACACAGACAGACACACAACACAAGAGACAGACAACACCACCAGACAGACACAATCACACAACAAACCACGACACACTCACCACGAAAGACACATCAAACAAGACAGACAACACCTCACACCACAGCACAGACACACTCAAACACACAAAGACACACTCACACAGACGAACCCACTCACACACAGGACAGACACAATCACACACAGACAAGACACCCACTCACACCAAGACAGACACACTCAACCACAGACAAGAAACACGCACACACAGACAGAACAACACTCACACAAGACAGACACACTCACAGACGCACTCACAGACACACTCAGACACACTCACACAGACAGACACACTCACACACAGACAGACACACTCACACACAAACAGACACACACAAACACAAACACACACTCACACAAACACAAACACAAACACAAAAACACACAAACACACACACAAACACACACAACAACAGACAGACACTCTCACACCACACACAAACACACTCTCTCCTCACCCACACACACATACAACACACACAAACACACACACCCACACAGACACACACACACAAACAGACACACACAAAAACACGCACACACACACACAAAGACGCACACACACACACGGACCATAAAAAAACAGGACCACATTACACACAGACAGACACAACTCACACACAGACATGACACACTCACACACAGACAGACACACTCACACACAAACAGACACACACAAACACAAACACACACACTCACCACACACACACACACACACTGAGACAGACAGACACACGCACACACAGACAGACACACTCACACACAAACAGACACACTCACACACACACACACAGACCACACTCACACACAAACAGGACACACCTTCAAACACAGACGGACACACTCACACACAGAAAGGACCATCACACCACCAGAACAGAAACATCACACACAATCAAACACAGAAAGGACACACCTCACCACACAGACAGACCACACGCACACACAGACGGCCACACTCACACAGACAGACACACTCACACACAAACAGACACACACTCACCAGGACAGGACAACTAACACCCCAAACAGACACACTCACACAACAGCAGACACACTCAAACACAGACAGACACACTCCACACCAGACAGACACACTCACACCACAGCCAGACACACTCACACACAAACAGGACACATTCACACACAGACGACACAATCACACACAGACAGACTCACACACAGCCAGACACACTACACACCCACAGACCACACTCACCCCACAGACAGAACACTCACAAACCAGACAGTGACACACACGCACCCCAAACACAGACCAGGGACACACTCACACCGCCACACAGAACACACTCACAAACAGACAGACACACACACATGAACACTCACACACAGACAAAGACACACTCACACTCACACACACACAAAAACACAAACACAAACACACACACAAAAACACACAAACACACAAACACACACACACACACACACCCACACTCTCACACTCTCTCACACACACACAAACAAACACACACAAAAACACACACACACACACCCACTATCACCACACCCACACAACACCAATCTCACATCCATCTCTCACACAACAAACTTTCACACACACACCCACACTCTCTCACACACACACACACAAAAACACACTCTCTCTCACACACAACACATACACACACACACACACCACACACCACCACACAGGACACACACACAGACAGACAGACACACTCACACAGACAGACACACTCACACACAAACAGACACACTCACACACACACAGACCCACTCACAGCCACAGCTCACACACAGACAGGCACCCTCCACACCACAGGAGACAGACACCAAACACACCATCACCACACACCAGACGCACTCACACAGACAGACCACTCCACCACAGCAGACACCACTCACCCACAGACAGAACCCGCACACACAGCAGCCAGCCCCACTCACACAGAGAGACAGACACACACACACACACCCAGACACACTCACACACACACACACAGACACACGCACACAAAGACAGCACCCACACTACACACACAGACAGGACACACGCAAACAAGACAGACACACTCACACACAGACACGGGACACCTCACACAAAGACAGACACACCCACACACAACAGAAAGACACACTCACACCCAGCCAGCACACACTAAACACCACAGACAGGACACACTCACACAGGGACAGACAAACTCACACACAACCAGACACACGCACACACACACACTCAAACACAGACAGACACACACACACACAGGCACACACAAACACACACAAACACACCGTCACACCACAGACAGACACACTCACCCACAGACAGACACACTCACACAAGAAAGACACACTCAAACACAGACAGATACACTAAACACACACACAGGACAAACCTCACAAACAAAGACACACTCACACACAGACCAGACACACTCACACACAGAAGGGACCACTCACACAACACAGACACAATCACACACAGACAGGACACACCCACACAGACCCACTAACACACAGACAGACACACTACACACAGACAGACACAATCACACACACACAAGGACACACTCAACACAGACAGGACACACTCACACACAAACTCAGACCACACTCACACCACAGACAGACACACTCACAAACAGCCAGAAACACACACACAAAAAAAGGGACCACACTCAGACACCAGACAGGCACACACTCACACAAGACCAGACCCACTCACACACACAACAGACAGTCAATCACACACCGACAGACACACTACACAGAAGACATCAACTCACACACAAACAAAGACACACTAACAAAACGACAGAAACAACTCCACAACCAGAAAGACACAACAGGACCACTCACACACAGACAGGAACACTCACATCAACCGACACACAGACAGACACATCCACACAAAGACGGGGACACACTACAAACACAGACAGGACCACACTCACACACAGACACGCCACGAATCAACACACACACCAGGACACACCACACACAGACAGACAACATCACAAACCACCACAGGACACCACTACACACAGACAGACACATCAAACACAGACAGACACATATCCACCACACACCAGATCGCACTCAACACAGACCAGACACATCACACAGACAGACACCACTCACACACAGACAGACAGAACACCTCACACACACAGGACAACACTCAAACACAGAACAGGACACCAGCACTCAACACAGACAGACCACACTCACACACAGGACGAACACTCACACACAGACAGGACACAATCAACACACACAAAGGACACCACTCACCACACAGACAGAAACACTCACAAACAGCACGACACACTCACACACCAGCAGACACACTAAACACAGACAGACACATCACACACACACAGGACCACTTCACAACATAAGACAGGACACACTAACACACAGAAAGACACACTCACAAACACACAGACACACCCCACACAGAAACGACACTCACACACAGACAGACACACTCACACACAAACAGACACACACAAACACAAACACACACAAAAACAAACACACACACAAACACACACACAGACAGACACACACACAAACAAACAAACAAACACTCACACACAGACAGCACATCACACACACACAGACAACTCACACACAGACAGGAAACACTAACACACAGACATGACACACTCACACAACAGAAAGACACACCTCACCAGACCAGTACACACTCAAACACAGACAGACACACTCACACAGACAGACACACACACAAACAAACAAACACCCTCAAACACAGGAGCCGACAACCACACACAGCCACGACGCACTCACCAAAGACCCAGACACAATCCACAATCCCCACAAGACAGACACACTCACTCACAGACAGACACACTCACACACACACAATCACACACACAATCACACACCGACGACACCACTCACACACAGACAGACCACACTCACACCACAGACAGACACCACTCACACAAAGAACAGACAAACTAACACAACCCACAGAAACACTCACACACAGACAGGAACAAACTCACACACAGAAGACACACTCACACAACAGCAGACCACACTCAACAACCAAACAGACACACTCACACAAACAGACAGACCACAAAACACAGACACACCACACACGACAGACACACTCACCACAGACAGAAAACACACTCACACACACACAGACACACTCACACCAGACGGGACACACTGCACACACACAAAGGACCATCACACACAGAAGACACACTCACACACAGACCGGACACACACACACCGACACACTCAAACACAGACAGCCACCCTTCACACACAGAAAGACAGCAACTCAACCACACAGACACCTCACACACGACAGGACACACTCACACAGGACAGAAACACACACCACAAACCGACACCCTCAACAGAAGGACAGCCACACACTACACACACAGACAGGACACAGACAGACACACTTCACACACAGGACAGAAACACTTCACACTACACAAGACAGGACAACACTCAAACACAGAGCAGGACACACTCACACTCACAAACAGACAGACCACACTCACACAAGACAGACACACTCCACCACACACACAGACACACTCACACCAGACAGACACACTCACACACCACAGACACACTCACACACGACAGACACCTCACACACAGGACATACACACTCACACACCACCAGACACTCACACAAGACAGACACACTCACACACAGGACAGAAACAATTCATACACAGACAGCAGACAACACTCACACACACACAGACACACTCACACACAGACACACACACAAACACAAACACACTACACACAGACAGACACATCCACACAGACAGACCACACTCACCACACACAGACACACCCCACACACCGACAGACACAATCAAACAACAGACAGACACCACTCACAAACAGAAAGGGACACCACCACACACACCGAACAGGACACATCAACACACACACAGCCACATCCACAACAGACAGGCACACTCACCGACACGGACGACACACTCCCACACACACAGGACACACTCACAACAGGACAGACACTCACACACCCGACAGAAACACTCACACACACACAGACACACTCACGCACACACACACACACACACAGGACACGCACACAGGACACGCACACACACACACAGGACACACACACACACACAAACAGACACACTCACACACAGACAGACACACACACAACACAGAGACACACACACAACACAGACACACAACACACACACAAACACACACAAACACACACAGACACACAAACACACACAAACACACACTCACACAAGACGAACACTCACACAGACAGGACCACTCACACAATCAGACACACACTCACTCTCTCACACACAGGACACACACACTCACAGACAGGACACACTCACACACAGACACACTCACACACAAACACACACACAAACACACTCACTCACACTCACACACACTCACTCATTCACACACTCTCACTCACTCACACACAGACAGACACACTCACACACAGACAGACACACTCACACACAAACAGGGATTCACTCTCACACACACACAGACACACTCACACAAACACAGACACGCTCACTCAATCACACAGACACAAACACAGACACAGACAGACACACTCACACATAGACAGGTGAACACTAACACACAACACAGAACACTCACACAAGACAGGACACACTCACACACAACCCAGACACACTCACAGACAGACGGACAGACTCACTCACACAGACAGACAGACACACTCACACACAGACAGACACACTCACACACAGACAGACACACTCACACACAGACACACACACTCCCTCACACACACACAAACACACACAACACACACACACACAGACAACTCACACACAACAGACACACTCCACACACAAGACAGCACACTCACAACACAGACAGACACACTCACACCAGGACCAGACACACTCACACACAGTACGACACAATCACACTCACCACAGAGACACACTCACACACAGACAACACACTCACAACACAACACACACACACTCACTGAGAGAGACTCACTCACTCACTCACAGACAGACACACTCACACACAGACAGACACACACACAACACAGAGACACACACACAACACAGACACACCACCAAGACAGACCCACACTCACACAAAGAAGACACAATTCTACACACAGGACAGACACACTCACACAACCAGACAGACACACTCACACAGACAGGACAATCACAACACAACAGACACAATCACACACAGAAAGACCACTCCCTCACACACAGACAAAACACATTACCACACAGACCACACACACAACACACACAAGACACAACAAAACCGAATTATGTCTTGTTTTACTGGATCGAGTGTTAGACCATAGTAGTCCACACTGTGTCCGAAAAAAAAGTATTTATTGTCGCAACTTATTCTGAAATTCGGATATTGTTCCCCATGTCTAGAATAATAGTAAAGTCATGAAAACACATAAAAACTCATTTAAAGCTTTCACACACCGCTGAAAGTCTTTTCACTATCGCATCTCATACTCATCTTCGAAACCCACTGTAAGTTCCAGCAGAATTTAGTATTGTGTGTGTGTGTGGTGTGGTGTGTGTGTGTGGGGGTGTGTGTGTGTGAGTGTGTGTGTGTTGTGTGAGAGAGAGAGTGTGCGTGTGAGAGAGAGAGATTGTGTGTGTGAGAGAGATTGTGTGTGTGTGAGTGTGTGTGTGTGTGAGCGTGGGTGTGTGTGTGTGTGTGTGAGAGTGGGTGGGTGTGTGGTGTGTGTGTGTGAGTGATGTGTGTGTGTGTGTGTGTGTGTGGGGAGTGGGTGTGTGTGTGAGAGAGTGGGTGTTGTGCAGTGTGCTGTGGTGAGTGTGTCTGTCTGTGTGGTTGTCTGGTGTGTCTGTGTGTGTCGGTTGTTGTGAGAGGGGTGTGTGAGAAGTGTGTGTGTGTCCGTGTGTGTGATGGGTGGGGTGGGAGAGAGAGTGTCTGGTGTGTGTGTGTGTGTGTGTGTGAGACGAAGAGAGTGTGTGTGTGTGTGTGTGGGTGTGTGAGAGAGTGTGTGTGTGTGTTTTTGTGTGTGTGTGTGAGAGAGAGAGTTGTGTGTGTGTGTGTGTGGTTGTGTGGTGTGTGTGTGTGTGTGTGAGAGAGAGTGTGGGTGTGGGTGAGTGTCGTGTGTGTGTGGAGAGGAGTGTGGTGTGTGTGTGTGTGGAGAGAGAGGTTTGTGTGAGTGTGGTGTGGAAGATGAGTGGTGTGTGTGTGTGTGTGTGTGTGAGGTGTGTGTGGGTGGTGTGTGTGTGTGAGTTGTGTCTGTCTGTGTAGTGTGTGTGTGTGAGTGTTTTTGTGTGTGTGTGTGTTTGTGTGTGGTTGTGTGTGTGTGTGTTGTGTCCGTGGTGTGGTGTGAGAGAGAGTGTGTCTGTCTGTGTGTGTATGTCTGTGTGTGTGTGTGTGTGTGTGTGTGTGTGTGTGTGTGTGAGAGAGAGTGTGTGTGTTGTGTGTGAGTGTGAGAGAGAGAGTGAGAATCTACAGTAATCTAACCTCTTCAGCAATATAAACAAAAACCATGAAGAAAACTCACTGTACAATAGACTGTGTTCTAGAGGCAACCATTAAAAAAAGGGGGGGGGAAGTTTTAACCAGAACACCCTAGATTATCCTGTTACACTAGCTGAACTGTGCGATAATATACAAACACTTAAATCCCAAAAAGCATGTGGTATTGACGGCATTCTGAACGAAATGATTAAATGCACAGACCAAACATCCAAGCTGGCCATTCTTAAACTGTTTAATATCATCCTTAGTGCAGGTGTATTTCCCAGCACCTGGAACCAAGGCCTCATCACCCCAATTCATAAAAGCGGAGACAAATTCGACCCTAATAACTATCGCGGAATATGTGTGAACAGCAACTTAAGTAAACTCTTCTGTAACATCCTAAACAGCAGACTCCTCCATTACCTTACTGACAGAAATGTCCTGAGTAAATGTCAAATCACATCAGACCATATATACACTCTACATACCCTAACTGACAAAGAAACCAAACTAAATAAAAGAACAATCTTTTCATGCTTTGTTGACTGCAGAAAAGCTTTTGACTCCATCTGGCACGAGGGGCTTTTACTTCAATTAATCCAATGCGGCATCGGAGGAAAAACATACGACATCATCAAATCCATGTACACTAATAACAAATTAGCAGTTAAAATTGGCAACAAACACACAGATTTCCTCCCCCAGAGTCGTGGCATGAGACAGGGCTGTAGCTTAAGCCCTACACTATTCAATATCTACATCAATGAACTAGCAAGAGCCCTAGAACAGTCCCCAGCACCCGGTCTTACCCTACTAGACACTGAAGTTAAATGTCTTCTGTTTGCGGATGATCTAGTGCTGCTGTCACCCACAAAAGAGGGTCTACAGCAGCACCTGGACCTCCTGCACACCTTCTGTCAGACATGGGCCTTGTCAGTTAACCTTAAAAACACTAAAATTATGATATTCCAAAAAAGGGCCAGTTACGAAAACCAAAATGACAGTTTTCAAATTAAACAACATGCCCTTAGAACACACTAAAAATTACACATACCTCGGAATAGTGAGAGCAACGCATAGTGAGAGCATACAACGCATAGTGAGAGCAGCTGAGAAGATCGTTGGTGCTCTCTCCCCTCCCTTCAGGACATTTACAACAACCGTCTCACCCGCAAAGCCCTCTGCACTGCAGGTGATCCCACCCACCCGACACAAATCTTCTTCAGTCTGCTGCCATCAGGGAAGAGACTGCGGAGTCTCCATGCCAGGACCAGCAGACTGAAGGACAGATTCATCCATCAGGCTGTCAGAAAGCTGAACTCCCTCCAGACCTTGCCCCCTCTCCCCTCTTTTGCCCCACACACCTCTGAACTCTGACCCTCTGACTGACTCTCCCACTCCCCCCTCCCTAATAAACACACACACACTGTCACTTTAATCAGTTGAAATAAGAATCTTTGACACTACCATCACTTATATCTGGACACTGTGTGTTACTTACTGGGATTGCACTAATCTTCCAATATGACCTTGTTGCGTATATATATATTGTCTCACATTGAACTGATATTTAATCTGTATATTTGTATTTATGTTCTACTGTTAGTGTTTTCTGTATGCACCAAGGGTCTGAGAGTATCGCAATTTCAATTCTCTGTGTGTATGGGCTGTACATGTGGAAGAATTGACAATAAAACAGACTTGACTTGACTTGACTTGAA
>JADLZN010011811.1:0-48871 GCA_018155175.1 Sinocyclocheilus anophthalmus
TTGATTGATTGATGGAATTTGACAAATGGAGGTTTCTCTTCAGAGTTGATCAGTACTCTGGCTCAATAGTTACATTTTTGGTTATCGCTTTATCCAAAATACTTACGAGGTAGTGAAATTCTGTCAGGTTAAAATTGCTCTCCAAAGTCAAAACCAGCGGCTGTCCAACCTGCAAAAGTCACTCTGTCAGTGAAGACACAATGAAAACAAAAATAGCAGCATGAAACACAAACAGCTTGAGTACCTGAGGCTCACTGTCTCTGTGAAGCTGTATGTAGGATCTGCTCGGTGAAGAATAACTCCTGTAGAGCTGAAGACGCTGGACTGTGTCTTCAAACCGGGCCTGAAAGCAACATCAGGAGGAAGAGAGGTCAGCATGCTTTATGCATAGCGAATCAAGGTGCTGTGGAAAAGCATGGTGAAGTTTCGCACCTCTATATCAAGTGGGCAACGCTGTCAAAAGAAGGGAGAGAGAACCCTGATTAAATTTTTTTTTTTTTTTTTTTTTTTTTTTTTTTTTTTTATTAAAATCAATTTAAAAAAAATAAAATAAAAATAAAAATAATAAAATAAAAGGAACAAAATAAAACAAACTAAACAAAATTATAAAAGACATAAAAGATAATAAAGTAAAACAAAAGTAGTACTGAATATGAAACTAATACAAAACAAGAAATAAAAATAAATGAGTAAATCAAATTAAAAAATGAAAGGCAGGTACAAGAATGACAAATGGGAAATTAAAATCAAACAAATTAGAGTAACCAAGTCGACCTAGCAGAAAATTCCCACAAGGGGGAGTGTGTGCGCTGAAAACAGGAAGGCAGAAAGAGTTCACGAAATGTTAAGATACTTAAACAGCCTGCCCTCTAGCGTTAGTTTAAGGTACTGTGCCTTAACTCCAATCGTGCTTAAACTGATAGCGTTTAGAGACTATTCTCATTCTAACGGAATTTTATTGCAGTTATCACAAGAACACAGAGTCCAATCCCAATAGATTCTATCATCTGTGCAACTTAACTGCATAATGTGTGTGTAGCAGGATTTCTTCGCTGCAAGGTACACAAATAAAAATATGAACAACAGGGTTTCTTCGCTGTTGTTATACAAATTTCACTTGATCAAGGTTTTAAAAACTCCCATTTACATTTCAATCAGTCTACTGGCTCGCAGTGATCAAATCTGCATTAGGTGACACATTAGATAGCTACTCTAACGGTTAAACCTAAGGGAGTTAGATCGTCTAGTTAAATGAAATTGGAACTTCGCAATGACTTCAATCTAGCGATACTATCAAATAAGGCCTTTAAAAGATGATAAGCGGAGCATCGCTCAAATCTATCTTTATCGCAACGCAGGAAGATTTCTTCGTTCCAACAGGCGATTTTGATAATATTAAAATGTACTGCAAAGAGATTTCTTCGTCTTTAGAGAACAATTTTAATATTATAAACTGCAGTTTACTTTAATATTTTACAGTGACTAAATGTTAGACATATAGAGGCTGTTAAAATACAGTACTGGAGGTGGCTTTTAACCATCCGATCCAAAAGAGTGAGTTCGCGCTGCGACTCGCCTCACTCTGCGCGCATAATATAAAAAACACAAATAAATTTATACTGTTTGCTCACAAACCAAGTTTAAATGAACTGCCCGCATTCTCCACCAAAACTGTAATAATTTTATTAGCTCTAAAAAGGGAAATATTTATGACGAATTATAACTGGTTATGATTCATAATAAATATTTATATTATATCTTCGAATTAACTGTAGCAGAATCAATACAATAGTTGATCTCCGGGCCACCAGCACATATACATTTATTGCTCAGTCAAGGAACGATTATTTTTCTGGCCAGGGAAGAATAAACTGTCCTTCTTTGTACAGTGTTAGCAGTAATTCTTAGCAAAATGTAGCGAGGGTTTAAACATTCATTGACTTGGAACTGTGAACGGTAAACAGAGACAATTCGTTGTGAATATAAGGGATTTAATAAGTGAAACTATATCTAACATATAACTAGCTAAAACATATATACACAGAATGAAAAGTAAGGAAAAGAGAGAGAATAGGTAAAGAATGGCAGTATTTCACATCACTTTTAACCACAACCTTTGAAAATCATCAGAGAATCCAAAATCACCTTAAAAAGGGGCTGAAACTTAAGCACGCATCTAAATAATTGTAAGCGGTTACTTGCATTGGTTTTTCGATCGCTGAAGAAGAGTCCTGATGCGGTAGACAACGGAGTTCTTTGATGAGTTATTTAGGAGTGAGCTGGAAGTTTTACTTCTGGTTCTTGTGAAGAAGGAAAAGTCCACAGCGACTAACTTTACTTGAAGATAAAAACTGCCAGGAAATAAAACTCAAGAGGAAGATCTTGATAGTCTTGGAAAGGTGTTGTCTCAAACGAAGAAGAGTTTCTGAGCAACGTTTTCGGGCTGATCGCTTTTGAGAATTCCTATTCTGTGTGGACTGGCCAGTGAGAGGCATGGATTTTGAGCGGGAGAAATTTTCTTTGTCTCTTGTTTATGGCTCATTTGCATGCTTTATGGCCGGTCTGGAATATCCGTAGTTTTAACCCAATATCGTACGAGTCATATGATTTTTTTCACAATCACATCCTGTACTCCTTGTCCGAGTAATAAAAACCCAAGGGTTTTTTTTTTTCACATTGATACCAAGAAACAATCATTTGGAATAGATTAAACCAAAGATACATACATACACCTGAATATCAGGTTATGCTGGAACTACTCAAATACCGAATGGTAACTCCTAATCAACATGGTCAGTACACACCACATGCATATACCAGATACAAATATAACTGATTAATTATAGTCTAAAAATAAAGAAATGTCTTTATGTGTGAGTGTGTGTTAGTTTGGGTGTGTGTGTGCGTTAGTTTGCTTGGCCAGCCAGGCCCAGCGGGGTCATTTACAGCTCTTTGGGACAGTGTTTGAAATCAGATTGGGGGATGATAGTGGGGGCTGGTTCGAATCTTCTTGTCGGTGAAAAACCATCTGGCAATTTAAAACCCCTAAACAAATGTAAAGTCTCTGACCAGAGCTGTAATTTATATGCAAATGTCAAAAGGCGAAAAGGGGTCTTTAACCATAACAGTCCACGCTCAGGCATGATCCTACGCAGACGCTACAGCAATTAGTGTAAATAGCCTCTATCTCTATTTACACAGTGCAAATAACCGCTGCCTTTTAATTATCTATTATTAAACTAGTGTTTTCTAAGTTAGTGTCGGCTGCAAAGATGAAGCTGATAATGCTGACTCGCCATCTTCGCAGAACAGTGACATGCCTTTAGAGAGAAATGCAACTTTAATACAGATTACATATTCATTGAGTTTTTGTTTTCGATTTGAATTGTACGGTGCCCGTAAGGTGACATGTTCAGTTTACTTAGTTTTGTCGTGGCCACGACATAATAACTCGTGGGAACGTGATAATATGTCGTGGCCTTGAGACATTAATTTGAGGGAACGTCATATTAACTCGTGGGAACGTGATAAAATGTCATGGCCTCGAGATAATTTTGTCGAGGTAACGACATCCTTTATGCGTGGGCACGACATTCTTATTTATGGAGATGACATTCCTTTCTTTGTAGTCACGACTTCTTATGTTGAGGGAACGACATCCAGTTCTCGTGGCCACGACTTCTTATGTTTCTTATGTATTTGTTCTCGTGGCCACTATTTAATGCTTAAAAAACCTGCGGGTAACAAAAATGTATAAACATTTTATTGTGACTATGTGTAATATATTATTATTATTACATTAACTTATTAGGCGATATTTGTATATTATTAATTGTTATATATTCCTTATTTCCCCTTTCAAATTTGTGTATCGCTTACCTAGTTAACGTTTGTATAATTATCAGCCTTTCATTCCCATATCTTTTGTAATAACCCTGACATTATATCCAATAAAGTTTTGACGTTATGATTGTATTATCCCATGTTGTGATTATAACTGATGCGTTTTGTGTTTTTCTTTTACAAATAAACTCCGTGAATGATTACTTCCTCAACGAAACATTTATAATTAGGTCTATTAATTAAGCCACAATAAAATGACATATATTTTAAATTTAAACTGCATTCCATCAAAAATTTCAGTCCAGCTAACCAAAGCTTATATTGTCCATTTGTCGAGCATCTACAGTATCTACTATTTACAAAAGTATTCAGAACATTAGTAGTAAAGATAATCCGAAATGAGAACCAATGAATATACACGAATCTAAAAAATAACCAAATAAGTAGGCTAATATATACTAAATAATAGTACCTGTTTATTACGGGGAAAAAACGATCGTTATGTATTTACAGACTGTAGGATTGATCATTTATATTATGTACTTTATGTAAGATTTATTCATGATAAACTTCATTTGAATGCTGACTATCGCACGTAATACAGCCCGGTAGCCAAGGCCTATGGTTAATATAATAATGTAATAATTTCTATAATAAATAATATAATAATTTCTTAATTCAAAATAAAATAATAAATACATCTCTGATAATCCTGGGTTGCTATGGTCACGCAGGTTTGTTTACGCATTAAACTCATGGCCACGAGAAAAATATGTCATTCCCTCAACATAAGAAGTCGAGACCACGAGAAATGGATGTCGTTCCCTCAACATAGCATCTCAAGGCCATGACATAAGGATGTCATTACTTCTACAAAATGATCTCGTGGCTACGACATAATATCACGTCCCCACGAGTTAATATGACGTTCCCTCAAATTAATATCTCGTGGCCACGACATATTATAACGTTCCCACGAGTTATTATGTCGTGGCCACGACAAAACTAAGTGAACCGAACATGTCACCTTACGGGCATCGTAGAATTGGTAGCCTATACGCTGTGTTTAATTTTTGTGCCGCGCTTAAGTTCACAGAGACCCAGATGGCAGAAAGCGCATCCTGATTGTTTTATTTATTTTACAAAAGCACAACATTTTGTTGATATTGTGAGTGCACACAAATAAAAGTAGACCCTTTACAGTTTCAAATGATTACTCTTATCTGTATGAGCAAACATGACGGCAGATTTTGTTGTTTCCACAGTTATCAGGAAAATATGTCAGTGATTGCGCTGGCACCTCTGTGCGCTAACAGCTTCCACACTCCGCAAAAACACTTGGATATGCGCCTAAAAGCACACATTCATCTAGGTTAATGTTAGAGTGAGCAGCCGTGTAAAGCTGCTACAACTTACATGTTTTAATTTTCAAATGATAAGCCTTATTTAAGGTTGATGAATGATAGGCAAACATTTACCTCGTTCTAAACTTTTTATGATTAAATGGCTGACAGAGACCAATCCCCTCTCAGCCAATCACTGTGGGCATAGTTAGCAAGCTTGATGACATCATCCATAGCAACGAGGTCAACCCCGCCCCGCCCTTTCTCTACTTAGGATTTCTCCCAGTTCCTTAGTAAAAGTTTGGTTTTAGAGCGTTGTTACTAGTGTCATGAAACTTTTGAATGAAACATTTTTTTCATGCTAAAAATTGACAGAATTTAAAGGATTTGTGTTATATTAAAACCAACAAAATTATTGGGTGACTGGCATGGTACAAATAAAGAATATACTTTAAATACATTTAAAAATGTTAAATATTATTTCCAAGCATTTACACTGTCAATAGAACAGCTTGTGAATAGTCCTGTAATGTTATTTACTTCAGAAAAGACAACAATAAGCAGCTTTGGAGCCCACATTAACCTATAACGTTTGGGGGCCGTACAAAAAGCAAATGTTTTTGCTTAGGGCCTGGGATGATTGCTATGCCACTGGTGTGAAATGTTCTGAATTGAAATATTCAATTCTTATATAAACAACTATTTTGAATTTCAGGCCTAAAAAATGCAAACCCTGAAAACACAAAGCATTCAAATGCAAACACTAGTAATGCAATGCATTATTTTTTTCAGTTAGTGCAATTCAACATGCCTTTTTGTTTCAAAGACATAGGTCATTATTTTTCTTCCATACAAACAAGGTTTGAATGTGATGTTTTAGTGAAAATATTTAATTGAAAACACTATCAAGGAGATCAGTGTTTGCTTTCTTTGGGCTCTTATCTGAGCATTTATGAAGCGTGTTTGCATAACAAAAAAGGTAATAAAATGTGCACAGGTATTGATGGTTATATATTAATGCTGACATAATATCATAAAGTGCATGAAGTGTTTAACTTCTTACCAAAAGTGTATAATTAACAGAATATGTATTAATATGTTGTAGCGAATCAGCTCAAAGGGGAAATAGGAATAATTAATCATAACTAGTTAGAATTAAGATAAATATTTAGATCCTCTGTAAGTATTTACTTGACCTCTCAGGGTCAACGGTCTGTTAATGCTATGAATGTTAATTTCCTGGTTAAGGAAATAACTTTCTTACTGTACAAATCTACAAAAGCTTGTAGCATAAATCTACATGATTAAGTGACTCCAGTTATAAGCAAACAATGAACAACTTCAAGTGTGATACAAGGTCAGACGTTTATTAACTACATACACCTTAAACACAACACACACACCACATAGACCACACACACACACAACACACACACACACACGCATACAATTTGTATAGGAAAAGTATTAAGCTTTAATGCAGTAAAAGAAATAAATAAACCTGAAGCATTGGTACATTGGCTATCAGCAGATCTACAACCTGAAGGAACATCAGTTTTTCTTAGTTAAAACACCCCTTTTATAGAAAATGTGCAAATGATAATTATGATCATTTAATAAGACGACTTTGATACTTGCACGTCTTGTCCTGGCTACAGAGAGTCCTGATGGCATCTTAAAGGCCAGTTGATGTGTTGGCTGAAGTGTGGTTGATGAAAAGAACCAGTTTAGTCAGATGATCTTGTGATGGAAGTCAGGCCCGAGGCCTTGGGCGCATACTTAGGTTGTCCTTAGAGCTTTTTAGCTCACATCCCCCATCTTCTGCAGATCTAACTAGAACGCAACTGAAGCGGTCCTGTTTGAGGCCTTTAAGGTCTTGAGAAGATTCACGCCTCTCAAGATGGCTTGTCCAATGAGAAAGGCTGAAATTCCAAGTGGGAGGTTGCAATTGCTGGAGGGTTTTTTACGACCCTTTGTGTGAGGGCATGGTATTTTGCAAATGTAATTCGCTTGGGGTGTGGATGCACAAAATAATAAAAGATTCTTAGAACACTAATATGATGCATAGGTACCAACATATAATATCCACTCTCATTCAGATCATCAGAAGACTAATTCATAGACACTAAACATGGTAGGATAACATATAGGTAAGATTACATGAACGATTGGTTCTATCATAAGCATGCATAAAAATAGTCTAAAAATATCAAAGACAATAGACAGGACAGTACACCATACACTAATGACTCTGAAGTATATTGTGTCATTCCAAGAAAGGTTTTTCCCATAAGTATTAAGAACCGTCCATTTCCTCTGGGCATTTATGTCTGTCTTATTAGAAATAGTGAGTTTCTCTACCACGCATTCCGTTGGGCAATAAAACCGTGATACAGCATTTGTGCCATGGAATCATAGGCCTTTCTGCTTTCGGAGGTGTGACGACGCATTTCGGTGGCAGGGTTTCATAGGCCCTCATATGGCCTTTAACTAAAGGGGTGTACAGAGTATTTGTTAAAATATACTAACAAAATATATCTGATTTGTCCAGACGCTACAATGTCTTAAAGGGATAAAGCTTCTGGCTTCGCTACGTTTTCTGGGGTATACGTTCTTGTTCTTCGCTTACTTGCTCTGCGCTTTGACTTCCTATTCTTACTCTCTCTGATTTTTACTTCTTGCAGATCAGTACAGTGCTCAAACAACACATTTTTGGTACAAACACTAAAACTAAAAACTCTTTGGGGCTGGAATAATACCATGAAAAAGAAGACTTTGCCTCCCACTGCCTGCAGCTTACATTCCGGAGAAGGGAAAACACCGCTATCTACATTATAACAGACGAGAGATAATAATGCCTCCTGTTGAATCTACTTGTTGTATAAACTGCCGCAAACTTCTACAAAGAATTGCGGTTCTTGAAATAAAGTTACTTGCTGGACTTCCAAAACAGGTGGAACACACAGCAAATTGTCATCGTGGACCCCCTCAGCATACAGCCGGTGAGTACCATGAATCTAGTCAATTTCAACAGTTTATACCAAGTGTAGAGGAACAAGCCGAAACTGATTGTCACACTAATCGATGGCACAAAAAGGGAGCGAGACCCAAAGGCAGTAGGGACATCAGATTGTCACGAGTTTCTCGTATTGCTGCTGTAGCATCCTCTACCCCAGATACGGCTATGACAAGACTGGTATTCTACCACCCCTTATACATCTTGAGAACAGATTTGAAGCATTAATGAATGCGGGTGAGGAATCCCCAAATGTGATTAAACATGGATCTGATCAGCCAGCAGCTAACATCGCTACTAACAGATGCTCAAGGTCGAGCAGACAGTGGCTTTCAGCTCAGAGCGCAGCCAAGCCCAGGACTCTGATACTGGGTGGCTCTATTATCAGAAACATCAGTAGCAGAAATAGAACAACATATTGCCTTCCTCAAGCAACCGTTTCTGATGTGAACAAGGAACTTCAGAAAATTCTAATGAAGCACAAGACTGCGAATTGAATCATCATCCATGTGGGGAAGAATGATATTCGGAAAGAGCAGTCAGAACTCCTTAAGAAGGACTTCAGTGAACTCTTTGAAACACTTAGAAGACTTAAAGTTCAGTCATTCATCAGTGGACCACTCCCAGCAAGGGGAATTAATATGTTTTCACGGTTGCTTGGGCTGAACTTCAATCTTTTCTGAGGCCATAGACAACTGTTTAAACTGGATGGCCTCCACCCAAACAAACTTGGTGCAAGAGTACTAAAGGACAATATCTACTTCTCCCTCCGTCATCCTTCAGTATTGTGTGCCAAACTACTCAACCTGAATGGCACACACACACCTGGACAGAGTATGAGTGACCACAGGACTTCATATCCGCTTCCGAGTCATCATGTGGTTGACAGATCCCACAAGGACACTGATAACACCACGCAGCCAAAACAAGCACTGCTCATGGACAACATCCCGGCTGAGCCCTGACCATAGAGCTCATCACAGACAGACTGTGACGTTTCAGAACAGCTCCAAGACTCAGCATCCAAGGACGACTTTCTGGAAAACAGCCAGGGAAGCCAGGACAACATATTTCAGCCACCAGAAACACCAGAGCCACAGCCCATTTCACCAGACACACTATCAGTCTCTCCAGCATCTCCACTTCTAAGCTTCTCACAGAAAATGGAGGAACTGGTTTATACTGGGACCAAACTCTCCCACTCTTTTACTGCAAGCCCCCAGATATCAACTAAAAAAAACGGAGGGCCCCACAACCACCGAAGCCTGTGGACCCAGCTCCTCCTCCTCCTCCATTATAGCCTCCGGCCCGCTGCCCAATGCCAGTTCCCCAACCTCTATCTTCGTAGTGAAACCAAAACAATTGATAGCAGCTCTGTGATATGTGTCGGGTCCCCGCTATAATAGAAGCAACATTCACAAATGTTTACAGAATAAGCGGGAACCCAGTGTGCCTGTAGCGTTCTCTATTTCTGTTTTATCACGTTATAGAAAGTCTAAGGCCTTCTCAAGCCATATGGGTGACTCATCTAATCTGTGGCCTGTTATGCATCAAACTAATATTTTGCTGTTGAGACAAAATGCAATGCCATTAAGTTTGCATTTTTAAACATTCGCTCACTAAAGAATAAATAATTTCTAATCAATGACTTAACCACAAACAGCCTGGATTTTATGTTTCTAAACGAAACTTGGCTAGAAGACAGCTGCAGTGCAATGGTCCTCAATGTAACAGCCCCTCCTAACTTTACCTTCATGAGTGTTTGCAGGACTGTTAGGAGGGGTGGAGGTGTAGCTGCTCTATTTAAAGATGTCTATCAATGCAAGCAGTGTCATTTGGTCAGTACTTGTCTTTTGTATATCTAGGGATTGTGTTGAAAGGTGCTCCTCGCATTCTGTTTATCATTATTTACAGTCCTCCAAAATACTCTCCAGCCTTTGTTGAAGAGTTCACAGAAATGCTATCAATGATTTCCTCAGAGTTTGACGGTTTTGCCATTGCAGGGGATTTTAATATTCACATAGATAATGCAGAAAACAAAACTACAAAAGAAATTATAACTGTTTTAAACACTTTTGACCTGATTCAGCATGTGCATGAACCTACACACAATCGTGGACATACGTCCGTTAGATTACCATCAGACTAGAGTCAAACATTTCATCCAGGGTTGTTAGTGTAGCCTATTGATCACTTTCTTTGATATATTGATCTCCGTTACCACTGAATCTATATCTGTCTCTGTCAGAAAGAGATGCATTTACGAAAACACTAGTGTGCTATTTATGGTGGCTATATCTTTAACACCAAGCATTTTTGCAGACTCTGTTGATCTTTTCCTTGATTTCTTTAACTCAAAAGTTAGGAATGTTATTGATGATATTGCTCCTATAAAAGTCAATAAGAAGACTGGCAGACAAAAATCAGCTTGGAGAAAATCAACAGCAGTTCCGAGTATGAAAAGACAATGCAGAAAAGTTGAGCGGGGGGGTGGGGGATGTGGCGGAAGACGAAACTTGAAATTCACTATAGCATCTATAAAGACAGCATTCGTGCTTTCAATGTGGAACTAGGCTAAGCTAGACAGTCATTCTTCTCAAACTTTATAAACAGTAACTTAAACAACACTTGCATTCTTTTTGCTACTGTTGAGAGACGTACCATTTCACACACACAATACATCAACAATCATCATGTTAAATCTTTAACAATGGAGACATCACAAAAGTTTAACACATCAACTCTGACATCACAAAACATAACACTTAAAAGTCTCAAAAACAACAGCAACAATAAAATCTACGAAAATAGTAGACCATCAGCAATTTTTTTCATCACGCAATGCATTCCTGTTAGTTTGTACATTATGATGCCCAGCAGGCTCTGCAGCATGGAACTTTTGCTGCCTTCAGTCCCGCCTAGAAGTTCGTATTTACCAAGTTGAAAGCCATATTTACGATGTCAGATGCTTCATCACTTTGGTCAGGAAACAGATGGCAGTTAACTTTTCAACACAATCAACAAATTTTTGTAACTCTAATACAAAGATATAAAGAATGTGCTCTTGTGTTTTCTGTTTTTTTTTCCTGTTTTATAATTCATTTATGAATTTGATGAACAGAATATCAATATCTAGGTATTATACATAATATAATATTTTATTATTTCACAAATTTACCATCAATACAGAACCTCTGAGGTCCTCTTTTCTTTAGCTGCAATCCATTGCCGCCAACATGGTTTCCCGTGGACTGACTGCATGCCCCCAATTCGAAACTCTGGTCTTAAAATAAAAGGTTGGTTTCCACTCGTAAAAACGCTTTGTGGTGGATTCAATGTGCGTCAACTTGTAACATCTATCCGACATGACTTGAATGCACCATTCTTGTTGATTGTCACCATTGTTAAGATTCATATGGTGATTATTGATGCCTGTGTGTTTGCAAAATGTTTTGTGTACAACAAGTTTTTTTTAAATCCTTCATTATAAATGATTGTCACAACAATGCTGAAGATCACGACGTACGCCCCCCCCCTAGATATACTTACTATAATCAATAATGACACATATTCTCTATAATTAGAGATTAGACAGTGGAAGAGCTCAGTGACTCACATGATTTTATCACCAGCAGTTTTTAAAAATAAAAAATTGTACACCCCCAGATGTCACATGCTGTTCTTATTGCCACTTAGAGTGGAATCCATTAACAAATGTTCATCCATAAACACAAAGTCGTTTAACCCCCCCCCCACCTCGTAGCCAACCCCCCGCCCACAAAAATGTAGTAACAAGTCATCAAGAGTCAAGAGCCCAACTAAAGGTGACACTAATTGCTATTATGGTAACTTTAAATGAATGTTATTTTCCATAAAACGTCAACATCTAAACCTCTGTTATATTTGAGCCCATAGGGTGCCTAAATTGATTGCGCCGTCGTGTGAGCCTTACTGGCCGCCGCCCAAAAGCCCCGACATGGGTGGTGCGCCATGCTTTCTTCCGGTCTTTGCATCGTTACCATTTACTGTAAGGGGAAACTTAGCTAGATATGTATAATTAATGTTTTTCAAATGAAATAGTGCATAGTGGTATATCAAATACAAAACATCCTCATATTATTGCGTACCTCTGTGTGGAAATTTGTCAATATACAACACGGAGATTGCTTCATTCTTTCTTCTGTTGATTATGCGGTTCAGCGTCAGTGGTTAGTCAAAAAATCCACAGGGATCTCTTCATTCAAACACAAACCACTCAAAAGACTTGATTTGGTTCTGACTGCTGTGGACATGACCTGTACATTCTCCTTGTGCTTAGAATAACTCTATAAAATCTGATAAAATCATGAGGTTTGCGACTGTCAAAGAGACGCTCAGAGATTTCTGCATTATGGACTCAATGTATGTTTTATTAACTTCGTTTGGTAATCTTATTTATAATTGTATCTGTACATTTTAACGTAATTTAATTATAGAATTTGCATTTATTAAAAGATTGGTGTGTGTATTTCCCTATGTTTTTAGAAATACCTGTTTTGTGAAAATGAGCATCTGTTGCATAAATCATTATCTGTCTGGTGTCTATAAGCAGCGCATACAGTATATGTTTACGAATTGTTTGCATTAATTTAAAAAATATTCAAATTAGTCATAACTATTTATTAATTTTCTTTTTACAGCCCACTTTTTCACCTAAAAATGTTTGATGCAAATATAACTGTAAATGTAAAATATAAAAATATGTGAAAATGTTGATGGAACTGATGTATGCGCAGAACACAGACTGTAACGAACGGTGCAGAATTGAGAAACAGATATTTATGAAGATTAATTGCAGCCTGTGTCTCACAAGATAAATGTATTTCAGTTCAAAAAAGTCAATGAAATACAAACATTTTCGAGTTTTCAAGTAATTTGTACATTTACATAATTGGTAAGGGAAAAATACATTGTGTGTGTATGTGCATGCGCCATGAGTTCAAGGCAACTTTCATTTCGTGAACAGTACGGATTAGCGTATTTCATTCATTCACCGGACTCAAACGTACATGTGACGTAGGGGCGGGGCCGAGAGCGGTGGGAACGGAGCGAGGCCGGTGGACACTGTCGTCACCGTACTTATTGATCCTCCGGAGACTCCTCCGCTGCAGACTCAGAGACTGCGCTATGCCGCTGGCTGCAGGGTAGTCGCTCCTTAGAATTACTCCCCGGCACTCGCATCCGTTCCACGGCTACTCGGCCCCGCGCTCCCCCCCACTCGTCACAATATGTAAGCTTCAAATAGTACTGGCTCCAATTACATAAACAGATATAGTATATAATAGGTAATGCTACATATTAGTTAGCCATGTTAGTGTGCCTAAAATATGAAATCCGCGTCAAACAATAAATAGATAGCGTATCTTATTGGATTTCTCTCAGCCCTCTCTCACGGCCAGTTCGAATGCAAAGCCAGAAGTATCTAGCACACTATCTCACTAGAGCGGAAACAAGAGCCAGGATGGCGAGCCGATCATGACCAACATAGAACCCATTACCATATCCCAATAATTAAGAACTTTATTTAGAGACAGGCTGAAAGAGTTTTAAGTATTTTATTCAGGTTGCATTTCATACTACGACCCGCATAGTGGACCCTTTGAAGTCATATTGTAGCTTCTTAGTAGTGTTTCTAATTCCTTCAGTGATTCTGTTTGTTAACAGCAGGTGTTCATCACTACATGTTTCAGCTAATAAATGAATTCAATCACCTTATCTATCTCAATTTCAACACTCCTGCTTCAGCCGGTTACATATAACAAAAACAGTAGGGTGATTAGTTTATAATACTCAATCATCACTCAATTAATCACTTAATTATCTCATTAATTTCAACACTGCCTTCAGGGTCTTACATTAACACTCTGAGGCCCACATCCACAACCCACAAAGCCAGAGCTTTCCCTATCCAATCTATACTAAACAAAAATACTGTAAACACGGCATCATCACAAGAAATATCTACATACACATGAAACCTCTGAAACGGACTGAAAACGATGTAGTATACATGCCAGACCAGTATGTGGCTCTGCAATTCTGCCGCAGAGATGCACTAAAAACGGAGAAGAAGACTTGGAGCATGCACATAAACCTTGCGCGCTGCATACAAACATTTTTGCTTTAGTTATTTTTTGATTTTACTTTAGTAAAGCTAATAGGTCAGTAGTTTATGCAGAAAGTAATAAGCATGTAGTCTTCATTGTTGTTGCTGTTACGTGACGTAGCGGTGCTTGACTAGGGGCGAGACGTGGGCTGATAATGTCATCGTTTCAGAAAATATACTGATTGGCTGTACACATGAAAACACAAGGGTGGCATTTTCAGATTTATCCACTCTGGGACCTGGTTTAATAAAAAAATAGCGGTTTCAGGCTCCCGAAACGCTGGATCCGTCTGGACAAAACGAGAGGATATGATACAACATTTTTACGTATACAGCTAAACGCGTCTCCATGTGGACAGGCTCTAAGTGTGGAATCATATAAACCAGGGGTGTCCAAACTCGGTCCTGGAGGGCCGGTGTCCTGAAGAGTTTAGATCCAACCCCAATTAAACACAACTGAAGCAGCTAATCAAGCTCTTACTAGGCATACTAGAAACTTAAAGGCAGGTGTGTTGAAGCAAGTTGGAGCTAAACTCTGCAGGACACCGACCCTCCAGGACCGAGTTTGGGCAGCCCTGATATAACACTGAAGCAAGTATTATTTAAACACTCGCAGTATTTTGCCTGCGTAGATCAGTTCACCTCCAACTCCACCACCCTGAATGTAGGTGCTCCACAGGGTTCTGTCCTGAGTCCTTTGCTCTACTCTCTCTACACACATGACTGCGTGTCCTCTCACAGCTCCACTCCGCTTACAAATTTGTGTGGATGATACTGTGGTTCTGGGCCTCATATCATATCAATTAATGAGACCGCATTACCTGGATAAAGTAGGGAAATTGGCATCATGGTGCCAGGACAACTGGACTTTCTCTGAATGTGAGTAAAAGAAGCTGATTGCTAGACTCAGCGAAGAGACAGAAGCAGACCTACACCCCCCTTGTCTCTTATGATCAGTGGGACCCCTGTGGAGAGGGTGAGCAGCTTCAAGAATCTTGGAGTGAACATCTCTGCGGACCTGACTTAGACTGCACACATTCAAGCTCAGATGAATAAAGCCAGGCAAAGACTGTACCATCAGCGACAACTGAGGAAATTCAGGGTTTCACCAGCAATACTGAAAACTTTATATTCAGGGGCCATAGAAAGTGTTTAAACTGTGCATCTCAGTATGATATGGGAACAGCTCCAATCAAGACTGCAAAGCCCTGCAAGAGTTGTTCGCTTAGCTAAGCACATCTCAGGACTGTTCTCCCCTCTCTGCAGGACATCTACCTCAGACACTGCAAAAACTGAGCTGCTAAAATCATCAAGGACTCCAATCACCCTGGTAACTGGCTATTCATCCTGCTGCCATCTGGTAAGCGCATCCGGAGTCTGATGGCCAAAACTGAGAGACTTAGGAGGAGCTTCTCACTCAAGCCATCAGGCTCCTAAACGCATGCTCTCTTAACATCAACATGAACAAAACAGATAAAATAAATAATGTAATATAACAATATAACCATAACTTCTGTACATTATGTATTATATAAAATGCTTGCAGAGGCCGCCAACAACCTGACAATTGTTTTTACACTACTGTGCGATCTAAACCTGGTTTAATATTGACTAAACAACATTTAATTAAAATGTCCACTTAATCTTTAATATTTGGCCACTCATTTATGATAGAAATGCTATAGCCACTGTCATTTCTTGAACAAGAACACATGAACATCAAAACATGCAAACTCAGAGCGAGGGTTTAAACTTTTATTTTGAAGTCGCGATGAACAGTTAGCATATTTAGAAAGATAAAGATTTATTCTCCTGTGTTGGCATAGGTTTAGAAAATGTACCTTATAAATCTGATAGAATGGTTCCCAGATGAACGTTATAAAGTCAAATCAGAATCACAAGCATATTGCAAAGATGAGAGTTGAGTTTGAGATGATCCACGCATTTAAATGATAACTGTTTGTGTGGAGCAGCATTTACTGTGACCGGAGCCACTCTGAGATGCATATAACCTACACGCATATAAATAAAGTGCATATTAAACCCTCAGCACATATATTTATTTAACTGAATCACAGCCTTTGTGAATTCAGTTGTTTCATTGGGCTTACACAGATTATGTTTTTCTGTGATTTTAAATCAGTAGCTATAGTGTATTTACACTTTAAGCAACAATGGCGTAGTTTTGAATGAAATATTTTGGTATTGTTTATATTTATCTTTTTATTAGTTAGATTTTTTTTTCTGGAAATAAAAAGCTACTTACAATTTTGTTTGTCCAAATGGGGTCTAGAAACTATAACTATTGTCTTTATTTTTCCACTGATAGTCTTATATAGTTGTGTATAGTTCTGCCAATAATTTGTTCATATATGAGTCAACTATTATTTTTCGCTCTCACTCTCTGTGCTATACATGACATTATAAGAGTGGACGTCTTTTTTACACACACCACACACACACACCACACACACACACACACACACACACACACACACACACATATATAGTCTGGGTTCCATTTGACAATAATACCTGGTTTTTACTGTTAATCACAATGTTCAATAGATACACACAAGGTAAGGGACAATCAGGTTATATTAACACAAAGATGACAATTCAATTTTTTGTGTATTTTATGCAAGTGAAATCCCTAGAGATAGATCGACATTCTAATGGCTAAAGACAGGGAAATCCATAATATCATTTTTTCTATTAGTAATGAAAATATTTGTAACAGCTATATTAGAATCATGTAAAATCTAAATAAACTAAATGTATTGGCATTAATCTAATATCCCCTATTACATGAAAGTAAACATGACAACCAACAAAGTCGTGTGAATAAAGGCCTCCTGCAGCGAATCGATGGTTGTTTAGTTTAAAAGAAACTAATCAGTATTAAAAGACACATTTGAAATAACCACTTTTCTGAGCGTTGGCGCTAACCTGTTGTAGACGCAGAAGGCCATCCTGGGGATGAGTAGCCCTAGTGTGACGGGTAGCGCATGCGCAGGTGAGAAGTGACGAACGTGGAAGCAGAGAGAAAAAAAAAAAAAAAAAACACAACCTTACCAAAGCACCGAAAAACTAAAGAAACCTCTTCTATTCTATCCCCATGACCCCACATCTCCCACCACTTTCAATTGAAGGTTTTGCTTTTAAAGAAAGTCAGTTTTCAAATAAAATTATTAGAAATATGTTTAACAACATTTCGTATCCTATAGTAGTTTACAGAAACTCAATTTCACATAATTTTACAAAAGATATAATTTCCATACTTAGAACCAAGTGTTTAAAATGTCCTTTATCTCCTAAAATTAAAGAAATTAATTTAAAAATGTTAAGTGGGATATATCCACCCAGTGAATATTCACAACGTAGATTTGGATTTGATTCAAATAAATGTATATTTTGTGATGATATTGAAACCACGGATCATCTATTTTTTCACTGTATGTATATGGATGCTTTATGGTCTGATATTCATGACTGGCTTTACTCAAAGGTACCTCACCTTGGAAATTTCACTGTGAAGAACATTATCTATGGACTTGTAATGAACAATAACAAAGATGACTTCCTGGTTAATAACATCCTTCTGCTGGGTAAATTTTAAATACACAAATCTAAGTACTTGAAGGCAAAACCGATGTTTTGTGCATTTTATAATGAGTTTATATCTTATACAAAAGCCCTCAGCTTGATGAAAAAGAAAAATTCAAGAAATCTTTGGTTACCTTACGACGAATATGCATTTACAAGAAAAACCATATAGCCACCTCTTATATTGTATATATACAGTATATATATACACACAGGTGCATCTCAATAAATTAGAATGTCGTTGGAAAAGGTCATTTATTTCAGTAAGTCAACTCAAATTGTGAAACTCATGTACTAAATAAATTCAATGCACACAGACTGAAAGAGTTTAAGTCTTTGGTCTGTAATTGTGAGATAATTTTGGCTAAAATTTAACAAAAACCCACCAATTCACTGTTTCAACAAATTAGAATACTTCATAAGTATTAAAACACAATAAAAACATTTTTAGTGAATTATTGGCCTTCTGGAAAATATGTTAATTTACTGTACATGTACTCAAAACTTGGTAGGGGCTCATTTTGCTTTAATTACTGCCTCAATTCGGCTTGGCATGGAGGTGATCAGTTTGTGGCACGGCTGAGGGTGGTATGGAAGCCTAGGTTTCTTTGACAGTGGCCTTCAGCTCATCTGCATTTTTGGTCTCTTATTTCTCATTTTCCTCTTAACAATACCAAACAGATTCTCTATGGGGTTCAGGTCTCGTGAGTTTGCTGGCCAGTCAAGCACAAAACACCATGGTCATTTAACCAACTTTAGGTGCTTTTGGCAGTGTGGGCAGGTGCCAAATCCTGCTGGAAACAGATCTTCAAAAAGCTGGTCAGCAGAAGAAAACATGAAGTGCTCCAAAATTTCTTGGTAAAACGGGTGCAGTGACGTTGGTTTTCAAAAACACAATGGACCAACACCAGCAAATTACATTGCACCCCAAATCATCACAGACTGTGGAAAACTTTAACACTGGACTCAAGCAACTTGGGCTATGAATCTCCCCCGCTCTTCCGATCTAGGACCTTGGTTTCCAAATGAAATTACAAAACTTGCTCTCATCTGAAAAGAGGATTTGGACCACTGGGCAACAGTCCAGTCTCTTCTCCTTAGCCCAGGGAAGATGCCTCTGACGTTGTCTGTGGTAGGAGTGGCTTAACAAGAGGAATACAACAACTGTAGCCAAATTACTTGACACGTCTGTGTGTGGTGGCTCTTGATGGCTTGACCCCAGCCTCAGTCCATTCTTGTGAAGTTCACTCAAATTCTTAAATCAATTTTGCTTGACAATCCTCATAAGGCTGCGGTTCTCTCGGTTGGTTGTGCATCTTTTTCGTCCACACTTTTTCCTTCCACTCAACTTTCTGTTAACATGCTTGGATACAGAAATCTGTGAACAGCCAGCTTCTTTGGCAAAAGAATGTTTGTGGCTTACCCTCCTCGTGAAAGGTGTCAATGATTGTCTTCTGGACAAACTGTCAGATCAGCAGTCCTCGCCATGATTGTGTAGCCTAGTGAACCAAAAATGAGAGACCATTTTGAAGGCTCAGAAAACCTTTGCAGGTGTTTTGAGTTGATAAGCAGATTGGCATGTCACCATATTCTAATTTGTTGAGATAGTGAATTGGTGGGTTTTTGTTAAATGTGAGCCAAAATCATCACAATTAAAAGAACCAAAGACTTAAACTACTTCAGTCTGTGTGCATTGAATTTATTTAATACACGAGTTTCACAATTGAGTTGAATTACTGAAATAAATAAAAAACTTTTCCACGACATTCTAAATTATTGAGATGCACCTGTATATATATACAGAACAGGTGCACAAAAGAAATGCAAATATACCCATTATATACAGTGTGTATATATATATATACATATACACACTGTAATAATGGTATCCACACTGATATAATGGGTATATTTGCATTCTTTTGTGCAATGTTCGTATATTCTATGCAAAAAATGTAATGTATACTTCCATGTGTTTGTAAATAACTAGTGGTTTAATAAAACAAATAAAATAAATAAAAAACTTACAAAACACCAAGCACAATTATAAGTACAAAAATGAGGATTTGTAAAGTAAAGATAAATGTAGGAGGATTTTGATATAAGCTAAGAGGAGACTGGTTTTCCTTTGCTAAAGTAAGGAAACTTTGATCCTGTTAACAAACGTTGGTTTTCACGAGACTAGCATATTCTCACCGGCGCATGCACTACGCATACGTCCTATGTCATCCGCCCAGAACAGCTTCCGTGTACGACAGCGCAAGCTACAGAAAAGTGGTTATAACATTTTAAATATGGATATGTTTTAGGGCTGAACGATAAACGGAACGAAACGAGTATCGCAAATTGGTTGATGCGATTATAGAAAATTTTCACAAAGGCGGTGATTTTAAGTAAATAAATATATGCACAGGCCAGTAGTAAATGCTGCTCATCTATGCAAGCGCCTGGTGAGTTTGAGTGTTATAACGTACATCTGATTAAAGGGTTAGTTCACCCCTAAATTAAAATTCTATCATTAATTACTCACCCTCATGTTGTTCCAAACCCGTAAGGCCTTCGTTCATCTTCGGAAACATGAATTAAGATATTTTGATTAAATCTGAGAGCTCTCCGACCCTGCATAGACAGCAACGCAACTAAAATGTTCCCAAGTCCAGAAACGTAGCAAGGAGACGCAGTAAAACAGTCTATGTGACATCAGTGGTTCAACCGTCATTTTTTATGAAGCTACGAGAATACTTTTTGAGTGCAAAGAAAACAAAAATAACATAATTTATTTAACAATTCTTCTGCCCCGAGTTACGTCTTCTGCCATTTTGGAGAGTACCCAAGAGCGTAATCGATGTAATCAGCGTTGTTTACGTTCGGGGCAGAAAGTGCGTGCATTAACATAATCTGTGTAATCAGTGTTGTGTTTATGCTTGGGGGAAAGCGTGCGTATGCATTTTGATACCCTCTAAAATGGCGGAAGACGTAACTCGGGGGAAGGAAGAATTGTTGCTCTAAAAGTATTCTCGTAGCTTTACAAAACTGAAGTTGAGCCACTGATGTCACATGGACTGTTTTACCAATGTCCTTACTATGTTTCTGGACCTGGGAGCATTACAGTTGCGTTGCTGTCTATGCAGGGTCTGAGAGCTCTCACATTTCATCAAAAATATCTTAATTTGTGTTCTGAAGATGAACAAAGGTCTTACGGGTTTGGAACGACATGAGGGTGAGTAATTAATGACAGAATTTTCATTTTTGGGTGAACTATCCCTTTAAGCAACACACTACAAACATCCTCTCAAACTTAATGAGAAGCATTTATAAACCTGTTGTTGAGAACATTATAACATGATTTTACTTCAAAACATCAGTCGAGTGTTTTGAAATAACTTAATTTTCTGATCTGATGCGGCTTCTTATTACAGAATAAGGCAGAAAATGTACTCTACACTGTAATAAAGTCTATGTCGATTAGCAATTGATTATAAATATACTTAATTATTATGAAAATACCAGAGATGGCTTAAAGAACACAGATAAACCATATACCGTCGCAGTCGTGTGTCTATTGTCTTATATTGTCTTTAATTCAGTCACAGCGATTGCTAGTAGTGATGTCCAGTTCGCGAACGAATCGTTCTCTTGAACCGGTTCTTTTTAGTGAACCGGTCGAACCGGTTCACCAAATCGGACTGAATTGTTCAAAACAGTTTGCATCTCGAGTCAGCACTGATCCACAATTTTCTAAAGTTTCTCACTTTCAGACATGCCTTACAGTCCCTACGACTCGAAATAAACCAATATCCCGGAGTATATGTTTCTCCTGTAACTCCAACAGCACTGAAACATGCTCTGCAGACTGAGAGAACCGATGAGCCCGAGCAGCTGATATACTAAGCATACGTGTACTACCGAACGAACGGTACTGCTACAGCGGTTCTCGAGTCAACGGTTCTCGAATCACCAGTACACTGAACCGAGAATCGTTTCTTTCGGACACGTTCGACATACTGAGAACCAATGAGCTGGAGAAACTGAGCATGCGTGTAGTACCGAACGGTACGGCAGTTCTCGAGACAACAGTTCTCAAATCACCAGTACACTGAACTGAGAACCATTTCTTTCGGACACGTTCAACATTTCAGACATGTTCGACATACTGAGAACCGATGAGCTGGAGAAACTGAGCATGCGTGTAGTACCGAACGGTACAGCGGTTCTCAAGTCAATAGTTCACAAATCACCAGTAGGCTACACTGACAATCTCCGGAGAGAACTGTTCGATCGACACGTCGACATACTGAGAACCGGATTGAGCTGGAGATACTGGCATGCGTGCAAGCTAATAAAACTGATGCTGTGCTGATATTAATATACTATGAGCGCGAGTGAACCGAGGGCTTGAATGAGGGGGTGAATTTGATGGAATGAAGTTTATTTAATAACAGATAAAACTTACTGGAAAGTGCAAATGCAACTATATTAAACAACATTTTAACATGATGAACATGCAACAGCTGTTCAGTCAAAACGTAAATGAATTTTATTATTTACAATTGTGTATGCACGTTATATTTTAAGCTTTATTAGCTGGATTTCTGTACGTTAAGGTTCTGTTACGGTTTCTGTAAAAAGTTGATGAAGACTTCACTTTCTTTATTTTCATATCTGACATCTGCGTTTGCACATCAGTGCCAGTATTGGGTGCTTTTGCAAAACGTAAATGTAAGAAACTTATCCAAGATGATGATGACGATGGTTATTACTATTTATTTTAAGTTATGATTACAAATTACTTTATTTCAATGTGTTTGAATGTATTTCATTTGCCGGGATGATAGAATTGACGTCATTATGTAATGACGTAAAAAAAACGGTGAAACAAACTGTCTGAAAGAACCTGTTTGCGAAAAAAAACCGGACTTCCCATTACTAATTGCTAGATACCTATTGGACCATGTTAGGGATTTCCTGGAGCATCATGTGTTCTATTACTTCTGTGATGCATATGCTGAGTTTCTGCACGAGGGCGCCCTCCGGCTTCCAGTATGAATAAAACAGTCATTTTAGAGTCAGCACTCAGTAATGTGCACTTGGTCCTCTTTTGGCCATAAATAGGAAAAATAATACTTCTCTGTAAAGAAAGTTTAAGTAAACATATGACAATCCATGTTTTTCTCCGGTGTATAGAAGTATACAGAAGATTTGTTTTCCCCCCACAGTGGATAAAAGGCTCATATTTCATATTTAAGACATGGACTTACTGTCAAAGATTTTTATTATAACAGTATCATATGATGTACAGATATAGGCCTGTATGCTAACAAGTAGCCCTGCATTTTTCTGTAAGACAATAGTTTTCTTTAAAATAAAATTTGTATTATTAATATCTTATAATTAATTTTTATATAATTGTTATATTGTTATTTTTTGTAAATTTGTTTTAAAAATCATAAATCACAATTTTAACCAGAAAAATCGCGATTCGATTTTTTTCCCCAGATCGTGCAGCCCTAATATGTTTCTTACAAAAACGTCTCGATTCGCTTCAGGAGGCCTTTATTCACCCCCCTTTCTTTTGTACTGTTGGAACAAAAACATCCGCCCACTGCCATTATAAAGCTTGGAAGAGCCAGGACAATTTTTAATATAACTCCGATTGGATTCGTCTGAAAGAAGAAAGTCATATACACCTAGGATGCCTTGAGGGTGAGTAAATCATGGGGTAATTTTCATTTTTGGGTGAAATATCCCTTTAATAATTAGCTATTTACAGTGCAACTTCTGCATATCAATCATGTTACAGTGCTTGTTGTATCCTTATAATAACCGATTACAATATTACAGCACTTATATGGGCAGTCTCCTGGCAATAAAATACAAAATGCAGGCTATTCAGTATTTCAAAAAACTATACAAGCTTTTAAGTTGCCAGTAGGGAGAAAAACATATGGCTATTCATGGATAAATTCAGACATTAAAGTTTTTACATTATAATGTAATGTAGGTCAACACGCACTGCGTGTTATACTTTAATGACGTATTCGGAACCTATTAAAGCACATGCGTGTAAATCGTCCACTACGTAGTGGATCTAATCAAGAACGTTATCGCGCTACAGGCTGCAGCAAGGGCAGACTCCAAAATGCAATTGAGGATTTTTTTGATAATAGAGTACTCAAATTTATTCAAGGGATCGTGACAACCCTAATTATTATAATTCATATTTTGAGAAAATAACCTCAGTGAGTAAATCATCATGTTTAAAAAATTCACATTTAACTTCATGATACTCACACAGGTTCAGAGGTCACAGCAGGTCCATCACTGAGAACAGGGGGCAGATGCATGGAGTCGTTACTCTTCATGGACACACAGCTGAATCCTGCAGATGCTGCTCTCTGACTGTCAACATCACTGAGAACAGGGGGCAGATGCATGGAGTCGTTACTCTTCATGGACACACAGCTGAATCCTGCAGATGCTGCTCTCTGACTGTCAACATCACTGAGAACAGGGGGCAGATGCATGGAGTCGTTACTCTTCATGGACACACAGCTGAATCCTGCAGATGCTGCTCTCTGACTGTCAACATCACTGAGAACAGGGGGCAGATGCATGGAGTCGTTACTCTTCTTGGACACACAGCTGAATCCTGGAGATGCTGCTCTCTGAGTGTCAACATCACTGATAACAGGGGGCAGATGCATGGAGTCGTTACTCTTCATGGACACACAGCTGAATCCTGCAGATGCTGCTCTCTGACTGTCAACATCACTGAGAACAGGGGGCAGATGCATGGAGTCGTTACTCTTCATGGACACACAGCTGAATCCTGCAGATGCTGCTCTCTGACTGTCAACATCACTGAGAACAGGGGGCAGATGCATGGAGTCGTTACTCTTCATGGACACACAGCTGAATCCTGCAGATGCTGCTCTCTGACTGTCAACATCACTGAGAACAGGGGGCAGATGCATGGAGTCGTTACTCTTCATGGACACACAGCTGAATCCTGCAGATGCTGCTCTCTGACTGTCAACATCACTGAGAACAGGGGGCAGATGCATGGAGTCGTTACTCTTCATGGACACACAGCTGAATCCTGGAGATGCTGCTCTTGTGTCGACAGGAGCCTCCTGCTCTCTCTCCTCATACACACTCATTTTACAGGCTGTTCTTCTGCTTCTCTTCTTCCTAGATAAGAGATTTGATTTCAGGCCTGTATGTGGAAACAGAGAACATAGACTGAATTTTGACACAATTAAATTTCAGTACTATCTGGTGAGCAGAAATGAAGAGGTACAGTGACTGAAGTGGCCAGGCGGTGTCATGTAACTTGCATTGCTCTTTCAAAAAAAGGTCTGAAGCTGAATCTCAAATTATCATCTTCATCCTAAATGATACTGCGGGCCAAGTTTTAAATTTTTTATCAAATTAATATATTTTTACAGATGTTTCTCTTGCTTGTTTCTGTATTCATACTGTATACAGGATTAAGAACCGCTGGTATACTATTCACTGATTTATGCAGTTTATTCTTCTTTCATTTAGTTGTGTGTTAATTATCAGAGATAATTTTAAGTTACAGTATAAATCTGCAGATTTTGGCACAGTTCAGGTGCTGCATTTGGCCTCGGTCTGTAATGGGTGATTTACTTTCAACAAGTGACTTTGGGTCAGTGTTCATGTGTTCACTGTAAATTCATGTGATGTGTGAGACAAACTTTCAGCCAAAAATATCGCTGTAAATCAGATGTTTCATGACAATATATTCTGATGTAAATTCTCTGGGTCAGTGATATGATATTTTCAGATACCTCGAAACATGCAGCTATAATAATGATAATAATAATAAATATTGCAAGTGAGATCATCAATCGTCTGATGTCAGCTCTTCATTGGTTTTGCAATGAGATAATATCATTAGTCATAATATCAACAGAGCGATCCATATTTATGTACCGCAGGGATGGGCATTGTCGGTCCTGGAGTGCCGATGTCCTGCAGAGTTTAGCTCCAACCTAATCAAACACACCTGAACAAGCTAATCAATGTATTCAGGATTACTAAGGCTGTGCTCAAATTGGCATACTAACATACTGCTTACTGCCTAGTATACAGTGTATACTGCCTACTGTTTTTAAGAATAGTGTGTGAAACAGTATACAATAAGCAACAAAATGTTTCAGAGTAGTATGCTACAGTGTTGTCACATGATTACCTTGTTACCTTACATGTTACCTTACAAATTAATGTGCTAACCATTATTTTTTTACAAAGGCTTGTTAATAAGGGTTCATACTAGTAAATTATGCTATATTGCCCAATTGAACTAATTTAATAATTAATTAACTTTACAATCCCGTTGGGGCAAGCTCGACCAGGGGTTAGAGAGTCGAACTTGTAACCCGAAGGTTGCGGGGGGTCGAGTCTCCGGCACCAGGCAGGAATGTAGTTGGTGGGGAAGAGGAGTGGAGAATGACCAGGCTCTCTTCCACATCAAATACCAGACGGAACGATGAGGTGAAAACCCATTGAGCAAAGAACTGACAGGGCCCCCAACGTGATTCCCCGAGGTGCCAGCGGAGTACATGCTGCCCACCTGAACAGCCGGGTGTGGGTCACTGCTGGTGTGTGATGCACTTGGAATGGGCATTAGAAGGCCGCAGCATAATTCCGAGTATGGGGTAAAGACCTACTTGGCCGAACATGTACATCTTCAATTTCACGTGCACTTTCATACAGAACTGAATCAACCACTGAGCTGTCTTAATCAGAACACCGATGATGTATTTTATATTTTTGGCGACGAGGTTACACCTAAGTGGAACTAAAAAGAGACAGAATGGACGTGCTAAATGCTGTTTACAAATAAAAAAGTAAGCAGTATTTGTGTTAGCAGATAGGGATACATGTGTAAAGTTATGAGGGGTGGCAGAGTATTATATAAACACGCTCAGTTAGCCTGTATGTACATTTATAAACGAGGATTCGTCATAACCGTTGGTTAAATTATGTAATTTACTTAATATTATTAAATGGATGGCCGCTTGACTGGGGACAAAAGAAAGCCCTTCATACACGTATCACTAACCGATATACCCAAGACCACTGTATTATTAATGAGGCGTTTTATTTCCACTTTTCAAATATTTCCTTTATTTTTTATTGGAAATAATAAGGATGGGAATCGCAGGGTACCTCACAATACGATACGAATCACGATACATGGCTCACGATACAATAATATCAAGATACAACGATTCTGCGATAATCAATATATTGCTAGACAATCCTATAATGATACACCACGATAACTGTCTAACTATGAAAACAAAATGCCTGTAAAAAGGTTAAGTGCAAGTTTTCTCTCTTTATACAAGTCCAAACTGATAGAAAACAGCACAAAAAGTTTTTATAAATCAAATTTAACATGTTAAGTAAATTAATCATTTTATTCTTATTCTATTAATCATTTCTTTGTGTGTAAACCAACACATTTAACTGCTTATCAACCTTATATAGGCTATATATATATATATATATATGCTACACCAACCACCAATAGAGCATATAAAAAAACCCAAACATTTTTTTAAGTAAAATACTGCAACATGACAATACAAACAACAATAAAATCAGAAACTGACTTTAACTGTCAGCGCTCCCGCTTAAAGAGGGACCGTCTGGGTTTCGTGATCTGACGTATGCGCCTTTAACATGCAGGGCTCTTTTCAGAAAATAAGCGTTTCTTATTCATATAAGCTATCTAGTGATTCCCCATACACAGTGGTAGCGGCCTGTCCCCGTTCCGTGACAATATAAGATTAATACACAATGTTTTTGCTCAAAAATTACTCACCTAATGCAGATATTGTATATAATAAACTGACGCATAAATGTATTATGAGACAGAATGCAGAAGTGTACAATCACCGTGATGTGGGAATTATGATCACGCAATATTAACTGATGGATCGGAAAAGATTCGTCTTTCTGCGAGTCATTAAGAAATGATGGTTGTATTCTATTTAAAGAAATATGAGGTAAACGTCTGAATACATAATGTGTGCACTTTTGGAGTAAAGGTTTGTAGGCTTATGTTGTGTAGCGAAGCACTGATCAAAATTAAATGGAAGCAAACGCAACTGAATACGTACAGGTTGTGCCACGTTATTCTATTCAAAATATCATTAACTCCCAATTGATTTTTCATTCCTGGCAGAAATAAGAACTATTAGTGTCATTGTAACCAATTATTATCATAAATAGTGGTCAAATATTGAAGCTAATCTCAAGATCAAATCAGAATATATTTATTGTAAAATTGTTTCTGTAGCTGCAAAATTAATCTATATATTCCTCTGTGATTTGTGGTATATTTTCAAGGAAAAAATAAATAAAAAATAAAAAAAAAAACCCTCTGGTTTGTTCACAAATCTGGTACATTTCAAAATTTACCTGGAGTGTTTTCTCAACCTTTCCTCTCCTCTCATCATAAAAACGGAGCCGTTCACATCGCGTCTTTTGCACGCTCAAGTTCGTTATTTCAAATGTAGATGCTCGGCAAGCACACACACTGCACACTTCTGCGCCGCATTACGGCTCTGACAAGGTTTTGTTTCGTCGTCCATGCCATAGGTGCAGATTTATGTTTCTGCCAGTCGGTGCCCACTGTCCACACTGCATAATGCACACTTGTAATATCTAAAGAGAGAGAGAGCATCCAGTTTTGTTGACATAAAACTGGACGCACCGGCGCCACTCTCTCTCACTCACTCATATAGTGAGGGAAATCCACCTGCGATCCGAGCGGAGACGCTAGGCTACTCACGGACTCAATATGCGCTCTGCAATGATAACGTGATCGGTGCCAATGATCCACTCTGATAGCTGTTCCAAGTTTTTTTAGTTCTCATCTCCATAAACATAAGACGCCGGTGCATCTCTGATTTGTTGTTGGTCTACCATTACGCTCGTATTTCTTCTTCGCTGTGAATTACAATTTCCGTTCATCTGACCATCCGCAATCTGGGAAGCGCCACCACAAGAAGTCTGGAGGTACTGCCACTCCAGTAAGCCAAAGTGGTAAACAGCCTGTAACGAGTAGAAATATGGTGTGGTCCCTTTAAGAGCTGGGCGCTCCTGGTTGAACTGTTGATCTGCAATGTATGTGCGATTCGAGCACCGCATATATGTGAGTTGTTTCTCTTTTTCTGTTGCTCCTTTAAAGTTATTTTCTTTATTAAGTAACAGTGTGGACGGCACAACATTCCATGAGTTCCATGGGGAATAAAGTATGGGATGATATTAGACTCAAAATGATTAATAGACGCACGCACAATTATTCATGTACTGCATACATTTTATACATGTATCTTACTAACCACAAACAAATGCCTTTAAATTTGAGTCTGTGGAATTCGGGATTAAATAATTGCGCAGCGATTTGTACAAATACAGACATATACACGTTTGCGAATAAAATGTTCTGTTCTGCATTAATATATCATAAATTGCACATGCAAAAAGGATTCTGTGCATATGTGGATCAGGTGCCACGCGTGCATTAATTGACGTCTAGTTAGAGTCGATCTTGTTCGGTTCATTTGGAATTTGAGACTTCATTTTCGCAGTTTACATCATTTCACGTCCCCCCCACACACAACTACCAACGAACAAGGCCCAGTGCAATTCATTAAGTGTACTCGATTTGAAAAATGTGCAAATGTGCGTCACTACACTGAAAAATGCTTTTCAACCGGTGTCTACAAAGTTAAGAATTACATTAATGTGCAGCATTAATAGAGACATAAATGTGAATACAAATGTCATAGTTTGTATTAAAGTATCATAATTTGAGCATGTAGCGATTAAAATGTGCATTTATGGATCAGGTGACACGCGTGCATTAATTCACGTCTCTTCTGAATCGATTCTATTTGATTCATTTGAATTTTGAGACTTTCGTTCCGCCCTTTTAGCCTTGCCCAATCCACACACACACAGCTCGCGATCCACGAGCAGCTGAGACACAGAAAATCAGCCACCACTAGATGACACTAGCCCCACTCACATGTGCGCATTCCATCAGTACGTTCTGTGAATGTTACATTGTGTTTTCTTTGTTTCTTTTTGGTTTAGCTATTCTCCTCTACCGTAGAAATATAATAAAGATGTTTTATTGAACTTGTTCTAATTGAGATGGTATGAGAAACAGAATAGCTTATTAATGGGTCCAAACCGAAGTCATGAACGGTACCTGTTTTTCTTCTTTCTTCTGTAATTCAACAGCACGTTGTCAGTTATTCCTACTTGTATTATTATTATATTATTATTATAAAAAGGGCTATAGTCGATCATGTAAGCCTTTAGTAACCACACGTTTATAAATTAATTAAACTTAAATTAACTTAAATAAATTATACTAACGGATGCGTTTTATACGCTAGAGCCTATTCCGGGCGCTCACGCAAATGATAAGAAGAAACAGATGTATTTAGGCGACTATTACTAAACTGTTTCTGAGGCAGTGTCGCAAAGATGAAGTGATGATGATTTGAAAAATGAACGACTTATTCTACAATTTAATGTATTTCATTCTTTAATATGTATTTCTACATTTTTTGGATATTAAATGAGTTTAATATCGCAGTATAGGCTAAGGACTTTATGCTGAGATATCATTTTCTTACTCTCTACATGTCCAAATCTCAGAACCAAATGGTTCCATACTTACCAATGTTGGCTATTTGAATTTGAATGCTACAGACTATTATTTATTAGGCCTATGTAAACCACGCTTTGTACTTAACCCACTTTCCAAAAAAAAGTCAAAATAAATCACGGTCTTCTTCACATGAAAAATCGCGTCGATTGCTCAGCTCTTCACATGAGCAAATATGTGCTTGGCCCGAGCTCAGGCTGAACGGTACGGATTGTACTACAGGTTGTTTTAATTAACCAGTGTATCTAGAATCTATAGTGTATCTGTATGTTTGGTTGACTGTATTTTATTCTGATAATGAAGAGGCTGCAGCGTTTTCAATGCTGTAGGACTATATGAAAGGCGCATTTCTCTCGTACTGCAGATATGGCTAATCAGCATCCTCAGCTTCATCTTTGCATAATAATAATAATAATAATATAATAATACAAGGAAGGAATAAAGACAACGTCGATGGAATTACAGAAAGAAAAGAAAAAAAACCAAGGTACCGTCATAAAGTTCTTGTTTGGCTAAATTAATATAAGCTATTCTGCGTCTTAAGACAAGTTAAGTTGAAAACCAAAACCAAACCAAAAAGAAACAAATAAAACAATGTAACATTCACAGAACCGTACTCAGTGGAATGCGCACATGTGACTGGGGCTAGAGCCATCTAGTGGTCTGATTTTCTGTGGCTCAGCTGCGCGTGGATCGCGAGCTGTGTGTGTGTGGCTTGGGCAAGGCTAAAAGGGCGGAACGAAAGTCTCAAAATTCGAATGAATCAAATAGAATTGACTCAGAAGAGACGTGAATGAATGCATGCGCGTCGCCTGATGCACAGCTACATCGCTTCATGCACAGATTATGATACTTTAATACAAACTGTAACATTTTTATTCACAAATATGTCTCTACTTGAAGAAAATGCTGCACATGAATGTAATTCTGAACTCTGCAGACACCGGTTGAAAAGCAATTGTTTCAGTGTAGTGAGCACATTTGCAAATTTCGTGTACACGTTAATGAATTGCACTAAGCCTTGTTCGTTGGTAGTTGTGTGTGAGCGTCGTGAAATGCTGTAAACTGCAAAAATTAAGTCTCAAAATCCAAATGAACCGAAAAAGTCGTACGCGGAAGAGACGTCATGTCAGCAAGAGGTCACCTGAATCCAATATGCAGAGAATCTTTGGATGAGCAATTTATGATAGATTAATGGAAAAAGAACATTTTTATTCCGAAAAAAATGTCTGTATCTTGTACAAATCCCGCCAACATTTAATCCTGAATTTCACCGACTCAATGAAAGGCATTGTTTGTGGTTAGTAAGAGCATGTTCAAAAATGTATGCCAGTACTGAATAATGTTGAGTGCGTCATTAATCATTTGAGTATTACTATATCCAGCATAAAGCAGTGCCAGTTGTGAAAATGTCAATCGCCTCCGTGAAGTCTGTCTGGTATCAGTAACTCAAGCTCAGTGAGCTATCCCTATTTGTTCCGTACACACTGCGTTACAAGTGGTGCCCGAGCATTTTATCTCTGGCCTTGGATTTATGGAGCGGTTTGCACGGGTGCAGACGAGTGACGAGTGACGCCGAAAATGCTGTAATCTTCCTCGCCGACATGCATGAGTCTGCTCGAGGCCTATTCCAGTGGGTATAGAGTGAACGGCCTGACGCTGTAGCGGACATTTTGTGTGGCTGACGCAGCGGATATTTCTTCACATTCCCGTGGATTTAATTTGCGCGTAGGATTGTGGTTCGTTGAGGTAATCAGGAATTTGACTATTTGTGAACTTTGACTGTTTCAGGGATTCAGACCTGGTTTCTACGTCCATTTGTGTTCATTCGCTGGAACGGCATGTGTTGAACTGGTTGAATTGAACTTTAGAAATGTTTTTTTTAGTTTTTGCACTGGATTTTTCCTGAACTGTTTTTGCGCTGGATTTTTCCTGGACTTGTTTTACATTTTGAGTTGTAGGTTGGTATACTGGATCTTCGTCTACTCTACTCTCATTGGGGTCCATGCTCTACAGGTCAGGTGACTTCCATACTAAAATCCCACTTCTGTAATAATTCCGAAGGAATTTATTCGACGCTTCGCTGTTTGCAAGCCCTGCTGGCGGCTACGGCACTGGGGCACTCGGTAAAAAAAATAAGAACACCTAATAGAAGCCTGGGCGTGCAGCGGGACAGTACCTGATCCTTCTCCGAGGCGGCAAGGCAGCTGAGACACGGCAGCTGGAACGGATATGGGGATTTTTCTCAAAAGGTTTCCAGCTGTTTATATTTAATTTGTTGCTATATTACTCAGGAAATTAATGGAAGTTGAACATTTTTGTTGAATATCATTGCTCTGATTTATTGTTTTGAATTTCATATTGCTCTGACACAAACTGATTTTGTTGCAATGAGCAGACGTGTTGATGATGAGACTGACTTAACTGACCAATCTGCATGCTTTAAGTATCCACCCAAGCGGAGAGTGCCAGCATCAGCAGATCGACTGGAGACGCAGGTTGAGTCATTGAAGGAGGAAGTAGCAATGCTGTGGAAATGCCTGAGTGAGTCTCTTGGTCTACAGAGAGGTATTATTGACCGTTGCACACAAAACTTGCACATACCTGCTTCATACCAATTGCCTTTACAAGGCAGGCCTGTTTCTTCGTCAACCCCATACGCTCAAGAATAAACTGGTCAAAAACACGGGCTCAAAGTCCTTTGAGGTGGAAATGAACACCAGGACGGAAAATGCATTTGGCCTGGCTCAGTTCTCTTGAATTGAACAATACAACCAGAACCTTGGCTTCAGTCTTGCATCAATCGAGACTGGAACCCCCAGTGTTTGTGAACGATGGAAAAGTTCAACCTGATGACTGGCTTCTTCTTGTGGATGCCTACAGAACTTCTTTGGGTCTCAGTGATGCTCAAATTGAGCTTGAATTGCCACGTTTCTTAGCTAAAGATCCCAGGAAGTGGTTTACAGTACTGAGTTCACACGTTACATCTTGGAAGTAGTTCTGCACCCTGTTCAAGACTGTATTTCTTCCTTCGGATAACCAAGAGCATGTCTGGAGAGGTATTCTTGACCGAGTTCAAGCTCAAGGAGAACCATTTCCAACATTTGTTGCACCCTTGTTATCTGAATTCAAGAAACTTAAGTCACCACCGCCAAAACAGGAACAGATTGATTTTATCTGCAAACATGCTCTTGAGCGCTACAGAGTTGCTTTGTACGGCACGCAAATTACTTCAGTCATAGACCTCTTGATGTGTGCCCACGAGCTGCACTCCACTCTCGGTCCTGACAGCCGTAACGAACCAGTGGTACAGAAAAGCAAAAACATGCGGGGGACTTATTATTTCAAATGTTCTGCTCCTGGTTTCACATCTAGAAACTGTCCCAACTGCAACTTTGCGCAACAGACTATGTCTTTTCCAGCCACTGACAAACAGACAAGTTCAGTTTCAATTGAGCCACAGAACCCTAGGGAGGAGGCTAAAGCCACAACATACACAGAAATGGAGAAGCAAAAGCAAAATTCTGTTCGGCAGAAGGTAAACTTCAGGGGAGGGAGGATGTTTCACCGAGGCAATCCTCCCTTCAGAAGATAAATGCGCCTCACCCTTATCTTGTGTCCCCGCCTGATTCGCTTGTCCTTGGACATGTGGAGGACCATTCTTTTCCTTCATTTTGGAACACACCGTTTATTGTTAAAGTCAATTTCTGTCACAAGGCCATTGACGCAGCGCTGGACACAGGCACCTCAGTTTCGGCAGTTTGTACAAATATGATTTCTGATGTCTTGCAACATTCTCAGAAGGTTCAACCTTGGACTTTTCCCCCAATTCAGCTTGTCAACAGTGCTGTTTGCACTCCGACTGGTATTGTCTGGTTAAACATTGGCCTCCAGGGTAAAAATGTCTACCATCGGTTTGTCATTATCCCTGATCTATCCTCTCCGCTCATCCTAGGGATGGATTTTATGCTAGAAGTGTCGGTTAGCATTCACATCCCATCAAGGACAGTGACCCTCGGTGAATCTACACCACAGGAGGTTTTGAGTGAGTGATTGGAGGCACCTGAGCTTGGAAGCTTGATGTTCTTGGATGTCTGCCAGTCTGCCTTGGATGATAAAGTTGAGATGGCTTGTCTGAAAACAGAACAAAAAGAGGAATTGTTGGACCTTCTTAAAGACTTTTGGAGCTTGTTTGACGGACACCTGGGGCAGGGGCATACCTCATTGGGTGAGCATGAAATCAACACTGGTGATGCGAAACCAGTTCACCTTCCACCATACCGGAGCTCACCAGCTAAGAAACAAATAATTGAGGATCAAATTCAGATGATGCTGGAAGAAGACATCATCGAACCCTCTTCCAGTCCATGGGCAGCACCTGTAGTAATTGTCAAGAAGCCATGTGGAGACCACAGGTTTTGTGTAGACTACAGAGGCCTTAATCACCTGACACTTAAGAATTCATACCCACTGCCCAGAGTCGACGAATCATGGGATTTCCTGGCTCGTGGAAAATTTATTTTGACTCTTGATCTGGCTCGAGGGTACTGGCAGGTGTCAGTGGAGAAACAGTCCAGACCAAAGACCGCTTTCTCATCACACTGTGGCCTATTTCAATTCAAGGTTCTCCCTTTTGGACTCTGTAACGCCCCAGCTACATTTCAGAGGGTAATGAACAATGTCCTCGCTGGCTTGATCTATAAGTGCTGCACAGTGTATCTTGACGACATCATAATTGCATCTCCGACATTTGAGCAGCACTTGGAAGACCTCTGAGAAGTCCTGTCGAGACTAAAGTCAGCTGGTCTTACTGTCAAGCTGAATAAGTGTCAGTTCTGCTTGAGTGAACTCGTCTTTCTAAGATAAAGGGTCACTCCGGATGGTATTTCTCCTGACCCGAAAAAGCTGGAAGCAGTCACAGATTTCAGAACGCCGACAGATGTGAAACAAGTGAGAGGATTTCTTGGCCTCACAAGCTACTACAGACGGTTCATTCGGAATTATGCAGAAAAAGCCGAGCCACTTTTTAAACTCACCAGCAAGGAAACCCCATTCAGCTTGGACGACAGTTGTCAAGCTTTTATGGATTACTTGAAAAACTGCCTTAAATCTGAACCCATTCTGTGCCTCCCAGATTTCACATGCCCATTCTCCATCCACACTGACGCTTGTGACTTGGGCCTTGGTGCGGCCTTGATGCAGAAGGATGGCATGGGTGTAGTCGTTGCTTTTGTAAGCAGAACATTGCACAAAGCCGAAAGACCGTACTCAATGCCTGAGAAAGAGTGTTTGGGAGTGATTTGGGCTCTGGAACATTACAGACCTTACATCGAGGGCCTTCATATAACCATTTATACTGACCACAACAGCCTGAGGTGGGTGATGAACCGTCCCAACCCCTCTGGATGACTGTCGAGATGGTCCTTGCATCTACAGGATTTTGACTTCAATATCATCCACAGGCCGGGTGTTCAGAATAAAGTTCCAGACGCTCTATCACGCAGCCTACTGCCACTTTTTGAGGGCCCTATTGATATCCTTCCGCCGCATGCTGTCATAGCTGGGTTGGATCTGCGCAGTTTCTCCTCAGTCACGATCACAGACAGAGTGCAGCTGAGGCAGTTGCAAAATGGTGACCCAGTGGTTGGTGGTCTTCTTCGAAACCTTGAAGGGGGCGGCACAGACAAAGAACATGTCATTCATGATGGTCTGCTTTATTTCAGGGACCCTAAGGTAACTAGCAGTCTCGACCCAATGAAGCAGCTTAAGTTATATGTCCCAACAGTAATTCGACCCACTGTACTTAAATATTATCATGACCATCCTAAAGCTGGCCACCTGGGTGTGACAAAAACGCTGGCCAGGCTGAGGCAAAGGTTATTTTGGCCCAAAATGGCGACAGATGCGAAAAGATATGTTATATCGTGTCCTGTGGGCCAGTTGACGAAGCCGAGCCAAAGAAAACCGGCAGGCCTGATAGTTCCGATAAAACCAATGAAACCCTGGGAATATACATGCATGGATTTTGTGGGTCTGCTTCCCCCGTATGCAGAGTGGCAACGAATATCTAATCGTCTTCGTTGACTACTTTTCAAAATGGATGGAAGTGAGTGCAATGCAGTCAGCGACAGCTCAAGTGGCAACGAGTAAGCTTCTAAGTGAGATATTTGCCTGACACGGTGCACCAACCTACCTCATATCAGATCATGGGATCCCGTTTGTGAGCAATCTTTTTGAGCATGTGGTTGCTGCCCTTGGTACTGAACACCGGATGACAACGGCATACCACCCGCAAACAATCGTCACTGAGAGGGTAAACCGCACACTTAAAACTGCCATACGTGCTTACGTGGAGGACAAGCACACTTCGTGGGACAAGTATCTTCCACTAATCTGTTTCGCTCTTCGAACTGCTTGCCATGAGAGTATGGGTCACTCTCCGGCAATGTTGTTATATGGGCGTGAGTTGGAGATGCCGCTTGATTTGATAACACAGCCAAGTACTGAGGAAGTGGATGATCCTACTGTGCCTTAGCCTGAGAGTTTGAGAGCTTCCCTGCAAGATGCTCACGATCATGCCAGGTCTGCTCTAAGTGCGAGCCACACAAAAAAGAAACGTTATTATGACAAGAAGCGACGCACAGTTTTATATGCTGTGGGGGACTTAGTCAGGGTTAAGACTCATCCAAGATCTGATGCTGACGCAAACTTTACAGCCAAACTGGCCACAGTGTATGCTGGATCATTTTGCATCTCTAAGAAACTGTCAAGTGTTAACTAACTTTCGAATGTAGACACTGGAGAAGATGCTGGCGCGTATCATGTAGTAAATCTGCAGCTGCTTCATTCATGGAATACAGCCATGCCTACAGCAAGTTCCTATGGTGATGTTGAGATATCGCTACCTTTGGATGTGGACTTTGATTCCCAAACAGACAGAGAGGAATCTGTTAATGCTGACCAAAGAGTTGATACAGACTATTCAAATGAACCTTTAAAATCGACACTCTGATGAAAGTTCTCCAGAACATTGTACTGAACACTCACTTGACCTTGTTCCTGACAGTATTGACATTGAAGCTGTCTCTGGCTCTAATGACTTGGCATCTGACACGGTTACTGCCAAACCCGCAAATCAGGGTCAGGGACGTTATGCACTGAGACAGAGAAAAGTCCCTAGTATTACTTCTGACTGGACAGTGAATAAGTGGACCATCCCCTACCATACATGAAGGTTTGATTTGTAGTGATGACAGACTGAGTTTCAGTGTTACTTAAATGTGTTAATTGTTAATGTTCATGCATATTCATAGTTCTCATCTAGGGAAAATTGAGTGTTTCACTTTTGTGTTGTGGTCATACTTTTCTCCAGTGTTACTAAACTGATGTACGCTGTGATAACATGTATGCTTGTACTGTATATACATTATTCCTCTGCCCTGGTATCTTTTCAACTCCTTCATGTATGAGTGTTTGTTAGATACATGGGTTCCCTTTGCTGTGTATGGCTGAGGGCAGCCTTTTTTTGGCTTGGGGAAATCTGTGACGAGTAGAAATATGATGTGGCCCCTTTAAGAGCTGGGCGCTCCTGGTTGAACTGTCGATCTGGGCTGCGTTTCCCGATAACGTTGTCTCTTAGCTCGCTACGAAGACTCTAAAGGTATATCTTAACTAAAGGTATACCTGTTCTAGGCGTGTTCCCCGAACTATACCTTAGGATGTTGCTTAAGGTAAACCTTCTTACGTGCGACGTTAGCAGGTGTTGTCAGTGGCGGTGGTGCTGAATAGGTTGATATCAATGGCTCGAGAATCTATTGTTCAATACAGGAGCTCTTTCACTGCGTTACAGAGTGGGTAAAGTGATGTTCATTATAAAGAAACACTTTAGAAATATTAGAAATTGCATTTATCGGGGCTCACTGCATTTATAAAATAATCAAAATTTCAAACTAAATGCAACCTTGGATATCACACACACACACACACACAGTATATCTATAGATATCTATATATATATATACGTGGGTACGGAAAAGTATCAACCCTTAAATTTTTCTTCTTTGCTTATATCACTGCACCACCGACACCCCCCACCTTTGCCTACACAAAATAATTTAAGTAAATTTTTTTTCCTCAATAATGTACACACAGCACCCCATATTGACACACCCAGACACACCACAACCCACCACAGAATTGTGACATTTTTGCAGATTTATTAAAAAAGAAAAAAACTGAAATATCACATGGTCCAAAGTATTCAGACCCTTTGCTGTGACACTCATCTATTTAACTCAGGTGCTGTCCATTCTTCTGATCATCCTTGAGATGGTTATACACCTTAATTTGAGTCCAACTGTGTTTGATTATAATGATTGGACTTGAATAGGAAAGCCACACACATGTCTATATAACACCTTACAGCTCACAGTGCATGTCAGAACAAACGAGAATCATGAGGTCAAAGGAACTGCAAAGACAGAATTGTGGCAAGGCACAGATATAGCCAAGGTTACAAAAAAAATTCTGCTACACTTAAGGTTCCTAAGAGCACAGTGACCTCCATAATCCATAAATGGAAGACGTTTTGGGACGACCAGAACCCTTCCTAGAACTGGCCGTCCGGCCAAACTGAGCTATCGGGGGAGAAGAGCCTGGTGAGAGAGGTAAAGAAGAACCCAAAGATCACTGTGGATGAGCTCCAGAGATGCAGTCGGGAGATGGGAGTAAGTTGTAGAAAGTCAACCATCACTACAGCCCTCCACCAGTCGGGGCTTTATGCAGAGTGGCCCGACGGAAGCCTCTCCTCAGTGGAAGACACATGAAAGCCTGCATGGAGTTTGCTAAAACACACCTGAAGGAATCCAAGATGGTGACAAATAAGATTCTCTGGTCTGATGAGACAAAGATAGAAAGTTTTGGCCTTTAAAAAAAATTTTTTTTTCTAAGTGGTATGTTTGGAGAAAACCAGGCACTGCTCATCACACTGTCCAATACAGTCCCAACAGTGAGCATGGTGGTGGCAGCATCAGATTGTGGGGGTGTTTTTCAGCTGCAGGGGACAGGACGACTGGTTGCAATCGAGGGAAAGATGAATGCGGCCAAGTACTGGGATATCCTGGACGAAAACCTTCTCAGAGTGCTCAGGACCTCAGACTGGGCCGACGGTTTACCTTCCAACAAGACAATGACACCTAAGCACACAGCTAAAATAACGAAGGACTGGCTTCACAACAACTCTGTGACTGTTCTTGAATGGCCTATCCAGGAGCGACAGGACTTAAACCCAATTGAGCATCTCTGAAGAGACCTAAAAATGGCTGTCCACCAACATTTAACATCCAACCTGACATAACTGGAGAGGATCTGCAAGGAGGAAGGCCAGAGGATCCCCAAATCCAGGTGTGAAAAAACTTCTTTCCCAAAAAGACTCATGGCTGTATAGATCAAAAGGGTGCTTCTACTAAAAACTGAGCAAAGGGTCTGAATACTTAGGACCATGTTATATATTTCAGTTTTTCTTTTTTAATAAAATCTGCAAAAATGTCAACAAGTCTGTGTTTTTCTATCAATAAGGGGTGCTGTGTGTACATTAATGAGAAAAAAAAAAAAAACTTAAATGATTTTAGCCAATGGCTGCAATATAACAAGAGTGAAAAATTTAAGGGGGTCTTAATACTTTCCATACCCACTGTATATATATATACGTGTGTGTGTGTGTGTGTGTTTATGTATATGTATAATTTTGCAAGTGTGCGAACCTGCAACCTCATGGGCCAAAAGTATTATGCCTTAGTCAGCTACATAAATGGCTTTTAGCGCTTCGCTTGCTTTTGAAAGAGTGTCTAATATATATTATCATGTTCATAAATATGAAGGCCTGGCTCGAGTCGATGATGGGTTGGCGATGGGGATAAGTGTACCGTCAACAAGGCCAATTACTCACGGGACACCCGCAATGGCATGGAAGCCTTGATGTGCCTCCATCACTTCGTGCCTGGCCAAAGGCATACATAGGCTATATAATCGGTGGCGTGACGGAGCAAGATGTAGTGAACACACCACCACACAGAGGTCTTACTCAGCCCATATCCATCCCCAACCACCTCCAGAAAACTCCCCACAGCATAAAAACGGAGAGAGCTGTTCAAGCAGCTGTGAGATTTGTTTTCCTGGGGGTTTAGGGGGTAGCTCACGTCAAGTTTGTCTCTAAAAATAAAAAAAAAAAAAAAAAGGTTTTGACCAACAAGATGTTAAAGCTGCCTGAAATTTGTCCCGTGGCAGGCAAAATATTTATAGAATTGTATCTTTTGACATGGTAGCTATTCTGACATTATTATGAAATAGTGCACATACACTAACTGGCTCCGCGGACGCAGCCGTCTTTGATTTAGGACAACTATTCGCTGTCTCGCTGCCATAGTTTGACCAAACTCCCCATCACATTCATTCCCTTTAAATAGACTCCTAATTATGTGCTGCCTAATTGTTTGCCAGCCGATGTGCCTCTATTATAATGGAAAATTAACAACCATCAGTAAAATGACAGTTTTATTATTTGCATAAAAACACTTAAATTAATTGAACACTAATTCAACACTGGGTGTATTACAATTAGAATTGTAATATTTATTTAATATTTACACTTTTCTTGCCACAGAATTACAATCGTACCGACTGAAATGTGAAGAAGGTTTTTGCACAGTGGTGGCCACTAGCGGAGTGAACTGTGAACAGCGATAAGGTATAGCTAAGAGTGGTCCAGACTAACCTTACGAACGAATGACTTACAGAAGGTATACTTAACTAAGAACATTTCGGGAAACACGTATTAACGTAAAGGTACAACTTAAGGTTTAACTTACGAACGACGTAGCGTTAAGAAGGTTTCGGGAAACACAGCCCAGTATTGTATGTGTGATTCGAGCACCACATGTATGCGAGTTGTTTCTGTTTTTTCTGTTGCTCCTTTAAAGTTATTTTCTTTATTAAGTAACGTTCGTGACGGACAGTTCCATGAGTTCCATGGGGAATAAAGCACCAGTTGTGAAATGTCAATCGCCTTTGTGAAATATGTCTGGTATCAGTAAATGAAGCTAAGTGAGCTATCCCTATTTGTTCCGTACACACCACGATACAAGCCACAGTGTAGATATGAATTTAGATCTTGTGTATGTTTAAAAAATATTGATACTTGGTGCTAGAGTATCGATAACGTCTCGCAACCCAAAATACCGTCCCACCCCTAGAAAATAAATGCGTTTCCAATCTGATATGTGATAGGAAAAGGGAGGAAGAAACAAATTTGGTAAAAAGCAGATTCGAAACACGGTCGATCGCGTCAACTGCGTTTTACCGCTACTCCACGGATTCTGCAGATTAACAGCTCGTCTTTGGCAGTGCTGTTTATCGCAGCCAGGCTGTGGTGGGTGGAGTTAATTGGGCTACTTGCACTTAGAGTAAATAGACGCTCCATTTCATTTTAGAGCTGCTTTACTGCGGAATTGAATTCTGCTCGCATAATTTAAATATTATTTGTATTTACATATTATGTTATTTATATATTATACTACTGCAATATTATTATTGTTATTTAATATCTTTGAAACAATCTGTACTGCATGAAGCGCTATAGAGATAAAGGTGACGTCATTTGACTTGATCGGAAACATGCCGTAGAGATTAAGGTACAATTTATATCATTACATAAATTATGCAGTTTATGTAACAATATTGTTTTTAGATACAGAACTTATTTACAGTAACTTTTACATAAGTACATATAAAAGTGTTACATTTTTTATTACTATTTCTTTTACTACATTACTAATTACTATTTCCCACCTCCATTCACGCATTTGAAGATGAAATGTCACGTGGAGTGCGTTGTATTGTGGGAAATAGTATCCCATGCTTACATCAGATTTCAGCAAATGTAGCAGGTAATCCAGGAATTCCATGCATTCAGAAAATTCACATACTATTCACAGTATACACATAGTATACTGCAATATAGTAGGAGTTGTATGGTAGTATGCCATTACAAACACAGCTTCTGTACTGATTTCAGCCTACCGTGGTACACGTATAGCAGATTATGGCAAATAGTTCTGTCAGGACCACTATAATCAAAATTATAGACACTTAGCATACAGTTTGGTTTGACGGTATGGTTCTGTTCTGGGCAAAAAAACTCCCTGCCCATCCATGCAGCCTAGCATGGATAGGAGCAGGGAGAGCAGAATACCCCCCTAGGGTAACAGAACAGAACCAACATCAATGATAAATGTAGCAGATACAATTAATGTTCTACGTGATTATTTTAACAAAATGATTCAATGGTCTGACTCAATGATATATTCACTGAAAAGTCCTGGACGAGAGGAGGAGCTGGGGATGAAGGTGAGTGGTTAGTTCCTGAGTGAAGCGATAGCTGCTGAATAATGACTGAAAATACCTTAAAAAGGGAATTATGATTGGCATCGTATTCCTATAGGTAGACGTAGATCAGCTGATGCGAGCTTGACTAACATCACCTGCCAGAACTAACGCTACGCTCAATTAGGTAAGACCGGGTCTTCCATGTATACAGAAAATTGCGATTATATGCACCAGTATACAGTACATACTGGATACTGCAGAAATAGTAAGAGTAGTATGATAGTATGGTATTTCAAACACAGCATAAGGCTACCGGCAGGTGAGTTTTTGTTTTTAAGGGCTGGAGCTAAACTCTGCAGGACACTGGCACTCCAGGAATGACGTTGCCTATCCCTGATGTATGGGATAGCTGAAATATAGCCAAATTGAAATGGCTTTGCTATCATGCACATTACAGATTAACAAAATATTCACATGACTTTATTGAAGTCAACCCAAATCATGCAGTCTACACCAGGATTTAAACAAAAATAAATAAGTGCTGCTGTTAGAGAATACAATCTGAGCAAGTTCATTTGTGTTTACAGGGTTACTCACTGGAAGAGTCATGTCGAGTCATGCCACATCTTTAAAATCTGATTTTTAAAGCTACGTCCTCCAGATGTCGCATTTGTCAGCTGCATTAAGGTTGCCCCATTTCACAAAATAAACCATCTCATTCCAAAGTACAAAATAAATTACAGTAATTTATGCTCCACAAAGAATAGCAGTCAGTTTTATAATGCTTCCATTTCTGAAATTACACATCCTTGATGATGTATCCCAGCCAACAAACTTATGTGGGGCCTAGATGGGCTGGGCTATATAACTGGGGCCCAGCCAATTTTGTCCTCATTTTCCATGAAGGCTCCACATGGGTCAGCCCAGATGAGATAATGAAATGAACACTGCTCAGTATGCATACTATTTTTGGTTGTATTAAGTAGTTTGAATGTATTAAGTATTTTCTCAAACTAATAAAACTAATCACTGAAACTAACTTCCGGCCTGTGACTGGTGCATTGGCGCTGTGGGTTTGCAGTTGGTAAAGTATAAGAGTTGACAAAAGTCTTTGGCATAGTGTTTTTTTTTTTTAACTCGAAATTTCAAACTAATGGGCGGCTCTTTGGTCATCATTTAAGTGAACTTTTGCCTATCGCGGTCGGTGTGCGACATGAGTTTGTCCTGGACGCCCTGCGCTTCTCGTCCGCCTTTATAGTTTCCACCGTGATCGTTGCTCTCTGGACCGAAGCGAACAACTTTGACGTGTTTGAGCTCGACATAAGATCTGTTTAGACGTTAAGTCCTCACATTACAGCCATGAAACGTTTTAACAAACTTACCGTGACAAGTGCAGTTATTTTTTTAGATTTCGAGTCCTCCGAAATGGCGTCTCTGATTCAATCACTTTCGGTTTCACTTTAGACGACTTCCGCTTAAAGCTACCAGCTCCCCAAACTGAAAGTGAAGATGTTGGGCTACGTGCTACGCTTTTGTTCTGGACACTAATATAGCTGTTATTTAATTAAATTAAATTGCTATTGCGAACATCAAAAGGAAAATCCAGCAAAATTATATCAGACTTGTATCATGATGAATCAAGTTAAGCTATTATTGTCAATGTACAAGAACATCAAGATTTATTTTAACTTCGGCAGCTACAACTGCTGATAACAGAAATAACATGGGCATAAATGACAAATTAAACAGAAAAACATAACCTAATACGAATGTTTTCCTTAAATACCCCAAAATACAACCACTATTTTATTGACTGACTCATACATAGGCTATTTTTACTTTTATTTTACTTTTATTTATTTTTTTTTTACATCTCAATTTACCTAAAAATATATAAACAATAAAATAAAATATTAAAATACTTATTGATTCAAATCTGACATTTCACATTTGCTCATATACTCTGATATATAATATCATGGAAATTCTTAATACACACACACTCAATCTGACTTGGGGTGTTTGGCAACCTCGTGGTCTAGACCCAACCTAATGGTGTCCCATCTGAAGAGCAAGTAAACTAACAAAACTGAGCACAGAATCTTTAATATTTCTATCTTCTAATTATCTTCTAATTATTTCTGCCTATTCCAAGAAAACAATCTTTACAGTCAGACTGTCTATAACCGCAGCACTTCTCTTCTACTTCATGCTGCAGCATAACCACATTCCCAGATCTCTCTTTGCAGAAACAAATGTTTATTTAGTTTATCAAAAGTTTATCTCTGGAGTCATTTACCCAAATATACTCCCCGAACAGAAGGATACACACGTATTTAAAATATAAAGTGTCAGTAATGTTACATGATACATTTTCTGATGGTTACATTCAGCTATGCAAAGTCACATGACTGTCTTTCACAGGATTAATCATTCTACAGTCTAGATTACACTGTAAAAAAAAATGCCAGGAATTTACAGGATTAAAGACTATTATTTTACAATATTTTAGTGTAGTCAGAAATTTGCTGTTAAATCAATGCATACTGGGTCATTTTCTTACAAATGACTGTGAATGAACAGCAGAATGATGTTAACATCAGAAATTTACTGTTTGTGTTGTTGGTTTATTATGTAATTGTAACCGGCCCCACACTGTCACTGTTACGGTCTGCGTTGTGTTATAAATGAAGAGACCGATCACGGGAACTGCTGCTGATGGAGGGTTTATTAACATGGAGCATGCCGATGCTGGATGGAGTAGAGAGAGAGTACAACGAGAAATGTTTTTGTTCTGTGATTTTTTTCCACCTCTCCTCAGCGTGCTCAACGCAGTCTCAGTGAACATAACAATGATATCAAAAATATCATATCAAAAATACGGTGCATGATAAATGGTTACAAGCATTTATCCAAATATATGATATAATCTTCTGCAGCCAATTTTAAATCAACCATGAATTAGAATTGAGGAATTGAACAAAGTGATACAACATGAATAGAAAATCAAATGAACAATAAACTATACCTGGATGGAGTAGAGAGAGAGTACAACAATGAGAAATGTTTTCGTTCTGTGATTTTCTTCCCACCTAGACAGATTAAACACCAATTAACCAATTAGCAAAAATAAAAAAAAATAAAAAATTCTGCTGATGCACATACATATACTCAAACCGCTGTACTCAGTAATAAAACTGTTAAATCCCATCCATCCACGAATAAAACACTTTCCAGTACATGTATAACACTCTTAACAATAATATGTTTGCATATTAGGTACTTCTGGTAACTTTTACAAGCTTATATTGAAGAAGCACCGCTAACTGCCTACCTCTCCTCAGCGTGCTCCACGCGGTCTGAACAGAAATGACGTCATGACGTAAAATGAATATAAAACTCTTTTCCCAAAAATGACACAAAGTACAAAATTAAATTATCACGTTTTCGTGAACAACTAATATAAAGTAAATACATGAAAATTGGAAGGAAGGATCATTAGTGAGATACATTAATTTAGATTGTGAGTGCACACTCTTATTAACATCCGTCACATTCACCCCTCCTGAATTTCACTAATATCCTGACCAAAATGACAAACATTTATCCAACATAACCAGATTTTCCACGAATCTCATTCGCAGTTCAACATGGTAAGTTACCTACTTGATGTCAGGGATTCATCACAGTCACTGCAGTCACCAGCCAGGACATCATTTCACCCGCACCTGCTGTCACCAATCAAGCCACACTAAAAATACACACACATACAGTTCATCCCGTTGGTATATCAGTCACTGTCAATTGAATGGTCTGGACTTCTATACGACTATGTTTCTCCTGAGAAAGACTTACCTTATGGTTTCCCGCCAATCCTCCAACGACTCCTTGGAAGCTGTTCCACGATCTCCCACGAAACCGGCATCAGACACTCCCCCTCAGAACTCAGATAAGAACCCTGGAATCATTCACTGTGTTGACACTCACCTGCCTTTACATCACCTGTTCCATTCTTCTGCTGCTCATATCAATAAACCATCTTGTTTTGCACTTACCTGTTGTGTCTGGGCTTGCTTTGTGACAGAAGACCGGACCAATGCAATTACCTCCATGGATCCTCGACCTCCCACACCCGCAGAAGTCCTGGAGGAGCTGGTAAACGCCCTCCGGGCTTCCCTGCTTCCTCCGACAACCCCCCAGTCTGCCTCTGTCAGTCCCATGGCCATGCCTGCTTCATACACGGGTGATGCAGCTGAGTGTGGCGGCTTCCTCCTGCAAGTGGCCTTGTTCATCGAGATGCAGCTGCAGAAATTTTCCACCGAACGCACTAAGGTAGCATTCCTGATATCACTTCTTAACGGAAGAGCGCTGTTGTGGGCTAAGGCCATATGGAACGCTAATAGTGCCATAATTAATTCATATGATGCTTTCACTAACCATTTCAAAGAAGTCTTTGGCCACACTGCAGGAGTGCTTTCGGTGTCCGACCAGTTACTGCGGCTGCGCCAAGGCACGTCATCCATTCACGACTACACACTGCGGTTCAGAACGCTGGCGGCGACTAGCGGGTGGAATGAGGTGGCCCTAATTAGCTCTTACCGGCATTGAATCCCCATGTACAAGCTCAAATAGCTATCTATGATGACTCCGTTGGACTGGAAAGCTTCATGCAAAGGGCCAACCGAATTTCCCAGCGTCTGTCCGCCTGCCATGCCACCGAAGCCGCCCACCAATCTGTCATGCCCGGCATGGGTTCCCCAGTACCAGAGCCGATGCAAGTGGACACCTCCCGGCTCACCCCGTTGGAACGTGCTCGCCGTCTCGCGGCCGGTCTGTGTCTATACTGCGCTGCGGCTGATCATTACATCAGGACCTGCCCAGTCAGACCCCCACGTCCTGCAGTGAGTACCCTCCAACTAGAACCTGTCATTTCCACGTTGTCAATGCTATCGGTACAACTACTCACCCCAGACCTTTCTGTTTCAGTCCCTGCCCTCGTCGACTCGGGCTCCTCGGGCAATTTCATAACCCAGGACCTATTTAATCGTCTCCATCTGACCCGGAAACGTCATGCCCAGGAGCTCCAAGTCGAGACCATCCAGGGAAAACCGCTAGGACGCGGGTGGGTGAAATATCGAGCACCGACACTAAGGCTCAAGATTGGCACTCTACACGAGGAGGAAATCACGTTTCTGGTACTGGAGGGACCCACCGTGGATATCATCCTGGGACGCCCCTGGCTAGTTCTCCATTCTCCAGAGATCAGATGGGACTCGTGTGACGTGACTCGCTGGAGCGAGCACTGTCACCGCTCTGTGATTGTCTACATTGACGATATACTCATTTACTCCCGGAACGCGGCCGACCATCGCCAACACGTTCAGCAGGTCCTACAGAAGTTACGTCAACACCATCTTTTCTTAAAGCTGGAGAAATGCGAATTCCATTGCCCCACGGTGCATTTCCTGGGTTACATCGTTGGCCAGGAAGGGATTCAGATGGATCAGGGGAAGGTTGATGCAGTCAAGGAGTGGCCTCTTCCCCAGACCGTAAAGGAGCTTCAGAGATTTCTAGGATTTGCTAACTTCTATCGTCGATTCATCAAGGATTTCAGTTCCCAAACTGCTCCTTTGACTTCCATGCTCCGAGAAAAACCCAAGTCCCTGTCCTGGACCAACAGCGCCTACGAAGCTCTCACGAGACTCAGAACAGCCTTCAGCACGGCCCCCATCCTTCATCATCCTGATCCGGATATGCCGTTCGTAGTGGAAGCGGATGCCTCCACCACTGGCGTTGGGGCCGTGCTGTCCCAA